>CM034356.1:3787245-3815516 GCA_019925275.1 Mytilus edulis | reverse complement strand
CAAGACTGAGAGCATATCCAAATGGAGCTGGAGCCTAGACATTATAAACTTACCAAATACAAGGCTGAGAGCATATCCAAATGGAGCTTGACACCAGACATTATAGACTTACCAAATACAAGGCTGAGAGCATATCCAAATGGAGCCTGACACCAGATATTATAAACTTACCAAATACAAGACTGAGAGCATATCCAAATGGAGCTTGACACCAGACAAATCCACTCTGATAAATCACTTCAGCTGTGCCATTTATAAATCCTCCTCCCACCCATGTTGCTGAAAATTTAAAAAAAATACATGATCATTGATTTTCAACTTAAACACTTGTTAAAGAAATAAACAAAATATAGGAAGCATGCCAAAATTGATACCAAAATTTATGATAGACATGACAACTTTTACTTTTTGTTCTAAATTTTTCTTTCCTTGATGCAGTTTCATTGACTTCCTCTTATGGAGTGATTATATCTCTTTGGTTGTCCGGAATATTTCATTTCCACTCCAGAATATGTTTCCATAGGACAATACATCCACTTGCTTTATCACATTTCAATGTTTAGTGAACCACAAAATGTTGGTCAAATTCCTAATTTAGCATATATATTTTAAACAACTGTGTACTAAGTTTTCATTGATGTGGCCTCAACTTCATCAGGTTAACCCAAAACCTTTACCTTAAATAGAATTTTGCTGACTGGAGGTGGCACAAAAGATTGGAGGTGGCACACTACTTTAACCACGGGAGGTGGCACAAACCAGTAAAACATACCTTGTACCAATATTTTGGTAATCTACTGATTGAGATTAAAATAAGCAGCTGCACCAAGAGCACATGATATGCCATGTTTGTGCATATTGAAATGTCAATATAAAATGATAGTTCATGATTTTGTGATAAATACAAATATAAATACACAAAATACAGATTTTCAACTGAATCATTCTATATCAGATTTCATGAACCATGTATTTTTAGCCCCTACAAACTAACAACTTTTCTGCATTCCAGGAAAATTGATATCAATCCATAAGTTTTAAATAGCATGAATTTCGAATCCTAACATTATACCACATTAAGGGGAAATAATCCAGTAAAGTGTCAGTTTTCTTTTAGATTGCATCATAGACTTTTTAAGAAACTATAAATATTCTTTGCCATTTTTTCCACAATCAATGATAAAAGTATCATTTACTGTTGTATAGCACTTAACATGTGACAGACAGATCTAGTGATGTCTTAATGTGCCTGTCAATACACTTCTGGACCATTAGATACTACACAGTCCATTAACACAAGTACCAACATGAAAGTTTGAGCAATAACTAACCCACTTAGACGTTTAAGGTCAGAATTGTGCTTGTGAAAGAAAAATTTAAAGACTCAGGCAAGAAATTTAACACCCTATGCATTTAAATGTTATGTTGACTTATTGTTCATTTTCCTCTTAGTTCTCAACGGTTTAAAATTCTATGAAAACTAACAGTGTCATATATGCTGAATTAATTAAAAAGGCAATGGAAGAATATGATGATCTTCTATACTGTAATACTCAGTATGAATATTTTCACAACTTCTGACAAGGTTCCAGGGGACAGGCCTGTGAATGTGCAATAAGTTCCCTGGGGACAGCTATCTGAATGTATGACAGGTTCCAGGGTCAGACATGTGAATGTGCAATACGTCCTTGGGGACAGGGATGTGAATGAATGATAGCTCCTGGGGACAATCAAGTGATGAACTATATATACAACATGTACAATGCTTAAAAAAATGATTATTCAGGAAGGAATTTTTGAACATTGCAAAAAGTAAAATCACAAAAATACTAAACTCAGAGGAAAATCAATTCAGAAAGTCCATAATCACACGGCAAAATCAAATAACAAAACACATCAAAATCGAATGGACAAGAACTGTCATATTCCTGACTTGGTACAGTCATTTTCAAATGTAAAATTTTAATAGAATTTGTCAAAGGGATATAACTCTCACACAACCTATGTCAATGAAAACCTTTTAAAAGTAATATCAGTTAAGAAAATCCATGTAACTCAATAGTACCAGTGTATATATAAAAAGAACTCAGTGAATAGAATGCTATAATCTTATAGCTATAGACTATACAGTAAATTGATAAGATTTACATATCTAACTTGTCAATATCAATCTCTACTGTACACAGAATGGTATCAAATAAAATCTGATTTTATTACAAACCTAATCTAATAAGATTCCCAGCTGACTTCACAAGTTACTTGATTAGCCAATTCTGAACATGGTATAAACATCTGCAATCCTGCTAACAGTTTATACGTATGACACCAATTCATTGCTGTCTCAGGGTTAAAGAGTCTGTACAATTTTTCAATTACTATATTACCCAGGACAATTGGAAAATTATCAAAGGCTCAACTACTGTAGTGGGAAAATGTATTCTACATAATGTTTACAACTAAACTGGAGTCCAGAAAAATGTTTCTTCTCCTTAAACATAGGAAATGTTTCAGCCACAAATTAACTACAACCGTCTTAACAATGACTTTTTAAATGTTTGGTTGAAATCAATGAAATTTTTTTTGGGGTCATTTTCCTTTAACAATTATAAAGCCTTAACATTCAAATTCTTTAAAGGAGTGGCCCGATTAGACCCCTTTTAGGACCCAAAATATAGTGTTTAAAAAAATTGTTTAGAATGTAAACTTATAACTATCTTTTGGATGGTACAACACTTAAGTTACATAAACATATATGGCCTGTAATTTTTGCCATTAAAATGCACATGTATCATGAACAAGTACCATTAGTTCATGCAAATACACAAAACATCATCATGAACAAGTACCATTAGTTCATGCAAATACACAAAACATCATCATGAACAAGTACCATAAGTTCATGCAAATACACAAAACATCATCATGAACAAGTACCATTAGTTCATGCAAATACACAAAACATCATCATGAACAAGTACCATGTACCATTAGTTCATGTAAATACACAAAACATCATCATGAACAAGTACAATTAGTTCATGCAAATACACAAAACATCATCATGGTTTAAGGTGAACTTATACTAGAAGTAACCTATAATTCATATATCTGGTTTTTGAGAATTTATTTTGATGCCATTTCTGAAATATGCTATACCCTTGATGCTTAAATAAGGAATAACACTATATCTAGAAAGAACCTCAACTTGCTCAAATTATGTATATATAAGTAAGTAAGTAAGTAATGTTAAGTTTTTGCAAATTTAATTTGGACTTTGATGGTAGCCAATGACCAATATTTTAACTCTAGATTTGTAATATCTTTTATCATATACAGAGACCAAACTTCACTACAGTAAAGAAGTATAGGTTTAACACAAGCACCAAAAAGCTTTAAGTGAGGTAATACATTGATATCTTCAGAAAATAACAGTTTTCTAATACAAAATATAGCTTTTGAGGCTTTTTTACAAAGAAGTCTCACTGCTTCTGTAAAACTACCAGATGGTTTTAAACAGTATACCCAAATATTTGTATTCTGTACAGTGTTCCAAAATATTATTACTAAAAACAAACTTGTCTTTTGTAAGTTTTTTCCCTGATTTGTTAAAAATCATAACTTTGGTTTTATCAAGATTTACTGTTAAATCCCAACTAGTGCAATATAAACTAAGCTTGTCAAGGCATTTTTGTAAGCCATTAGCCGATTCAGAAATAAGGACTAAGTCATCAGCGTATAACAGACATGATATATCATTATCATTTAACTTGGGTGGATCACATGTTGAGTCAAAAATAGATGATAAATCATTAATATATAAAGAAAATAATGTAGGGCTTAAAATACACCCTTGTTTTACCCCAACTGAGGAATTAAAAAAATCAGTGATACCTTCCGAGATCTTTACCGAGTACAAAACCTCTTTATACATATCTTTCATTATACTAAACAAGAGGCTCTCAAGAGCCTGAATCGCTCACCTGAATTTTTTTGGTTTAATCTCTCATCAATGATTATTTTGGCTTTTCAATTTATTTAAATGTTCTTTGAATCGTCCTATTTTCTTCAAAAGCAAAAAAAAAATCATTTTCTCCTATGTTCTATTTTAGCCATAGGAGCTATGTTTCTTGACATACAAGGAAATGAAATATAAAATTTATACTAGATACTCTGAAACTCTAAAACTCATTTAGCCTAAGTTTGGCTGAAATTGATACAGCAGTTTCAAAGGAGAAGATTTTTTAAAGTAAGTCAACATGATGAACAAATTGTGAAAAAAGTCTTTAAAGGGCAATAACTCCTTAAGAGGTCAATTGACAATTTTGGTCAAACTGACTTATTTGTAGATCTTACTTTGCTTAACATTTTTGCTATTAAACAGTTTATCTGTATCTATAATAATATTCAAGATAATGACCAAAAACTGCAAAATTTCCTTAAAATTACCAATTAAGTGGCAGCAACCCAACAATGGTTTGTTTGATTCATCTGAAAATTTCAGGGCTGATAGATCTTGACCTAATGAACATTTTTACCCCATGTCAGATTTGCTCTAAATGCTTTCGTTTTTGAGATATAAGCCAAAAACTGCATTTGACCCCTATGTTCTATTTTAAGTAACGGCGGCCATGTTTTTTGACGGATCAAAAATCGAAGCACACACTTTGTGCAGGATAATCTAAGGAACAATCATGCTAAGTTTCATTCAAATCCATTCAGCAGTTTCAGAGGAGAAGATTTTTTAAAGTTAGCAAATATGATGAACAAATTGTGAAAAATTGTCATTAAAGGACAATAACCCCTTAAGGGGTCAATTGACAATTTTGGTCATATTGACTTATTTGTAGATCTTACTTTGCTGATCATTTTTGCTGTTTACAGTTTATCTTTATCTATAATAATATTCAAGATAATGACCAAAAACTGCAAAATTTCCTTAAAATTACCAATTAAGTGGCAGCAACCCAAC
Organism: Mytilus edulis; assembly: GCA_019925275.1. Taxonomy (NCBI): domain Eukaryota; kingdom Metazoa; phylum Mollusca; class Bivalvia; order Mytilida; family Mytilidae; genus Mytilus; species Mytilus edulis. Next base: position 3,810,547 of record CM034356.1, on the reverse strand, counting down.
AATGGTTTGTTTGATTCATCTGAAAATTTCAGGGCTGATAGATCTTGACCTAATGAACATTTTTACTCCACGTCAGATTTGCTCTAAATGCTTTCGTTTTTGAGATATAAGCCAAAAACTGCATTTGACCCCTATGTTCTATTTTAAGTAACGGCGGCCATGTTTTTTGACGGATCAAAAATCGAAGCACACACTTTGTGCAGGATACTCTAAGGAACAATCATGCTAAGTTTCATTCAAATCCATTCAGTAGTTTCAGAGTAGAAGATGTTTGAAAAATTGTTAACGACGACGACGACGGACGCCAAGTGATGAGAAAAGCTCACATGGCCTTTTAGGCCAGGTGAGCTAAAAAGGGACCATCTATGTTGTAATAAGACAATTTGTAAAAGAGGGCATCTCTGTTAATATATTTGATGCTTAAATAAGGCATCTTAAGAATAAGATTAAACAATTTTACATAAACATCAATATTCATATAACAAGATATTTGTAACATTTCATTTGTAATACAATCTGAACCACTTGCTTTATTATTCTTTAAAGATTTTGCTGCAATAACCACCTCCTCAGTTGTAATAGAACTCCTTAATGGAAAAACTCTCGGTGATTCAAAAGGTAAAATCACTTTCTATAATCATAATGGTGTGTATGATAAAGTGTAAGTCTTACAAAACTGTTTTTTTTTTTTTTTTTTGCCATCCTTGGCTAAATTTATCCCTAATCTACATACTAATAGTAAATACTGAGAAATATAACTTCTGCAGAATCTTATGAAAATAATAATAATTATTAGAACCAATAATGAATTCTTAATATATATACCAAAATACATATTTTAATTAGGAAAACAAGTGATAAATTCTGTTATAGTCTACATTTTGTACATTATGTTTATTTTTCTAAGACCCAAATTCATGATACTGGTGAAAAACACTGGCTACTGCTGTTGCAATACTGTCCGCTAACTTTCTGTCATAGTACGTGTTGTGTGGCCCTTGATAGGTGTTTCCTGCTGGAGTCTCAGAGTTTCGTCCTTGATCACTTCGATTACTGATCTTTCTATTAAGTGTATTGTACGGATACTTGTAATCATTTCTACTGCTGATTGTGTCTTTTTGAGATTCTCTGTATGAATTCATATATAGATTGTTTTGTGAATGTGGAACCTGGTTCCTGGTTCGTGGGAATAAAGTGTTTCTTATGTTCCCAGCTAAAACACGAACTCCTTCAAATTTATTGAGTCTAAATGAATCCCAATAGAACTTTTTCACCACATTACCATTTGAAATGAAGTTGCTATTTCTACAAACTTTTATCTTATCAGCTGTGTCGTATTTGTACAAAATTCTCTCATTAAACTCTCTTATTTTTACGTTAAGCCTTTCTATAATGTGAATGAATGATATCTCCTGGGGACAATCAAGTGATGAAACATGTACAACATGTACAATGCTTAAAAAAAATGATTATTTAGGAAGGAATTTTTGAACATTGCAAAGGGATATAACTCTCACACAACCTATGTCAATGAAAACCTATTAAAAGTAAGATCAGTTAAGAAAATCCATATAACTCAATAGTACCAGTGTATATATAAAAAGAACTCAGTGAATAGGATGCTATAATCTTATAGCTATAGACTATACAGTAAATTGATAAGATTTACATATCTAACTTGTCAATATCAATCTCTACTGTACACAGAATGGTATCAAATAAAATCTGATTTTATTACAAACCTAATCTAATAAGATTCCCAGCTGACTTCACAAGTTACTTGATTAGCCAATTCTGAACATGGTATAAACATCTGCAATCCTGCTAACAGTTTATACGTATGACACCAATTCATTGCTGTCTCAGGGTTAAAGAGTCTGTACAATTTTTCAATTACTATATTACCCAGGACAATTGGAAAATTGTCAAAGGCTCAACTACTGTAGTGGGAAAATGTATTCTACATAATGTTTACAACTAAACTGGAGTCCAGAAAAATGTTTCTTCTCCTTAAACATACGAAATGTTTTAGCCACAAATTAACAACAACAGTCTTAACAATGACTTTTTAAATGTTTGGCTGAAATCAATGAAATATTTTTTTTGGAGTTATTTTTCTTTATCAATTCTATAGCCTTAACATTCAAATTCTTTAAAGGAGTGGCCCGATTAGACCTCTTTTAGGACCCAAAATATAGTGTTTAAAAAATTTAGAATGTAAATAGCTATCTTTTGGATGGTACAACACTTAAGTTATATAAACATATATGGCCTGTAATTTTTGCCATTAAATTATGCACATGTATCATGAACAAGTACCATTAGTTCATGCAAATACACAAAACATCATCATGGTTTAAGGTGAACTTATACTAGAAGTAAACTATAATTCATATATCTGGTTTTTGAAAATTTATTTTGATGCCATTTCTGAAATATGCTATACCCTTGATGCTTAAATAAGGATTCTAATATGACGTTCTTCTTAAGCTTTGGGTACAAAGCCATGTTCTATTCAAATAGAACATGGGCTGCACATGATTGACGTCACAATTGAAATTGCAACGTCAGATGAATTTTGAACAAGGCCAGAGATCAAAATGGACATTTTTGTTGGTGTTGCTCGCTAGGAAATTAAATAAAAACATTCTAAAAGTAAGTTTAAATGTTTCTGTTCTTATTTTATTGATAAACTGCTGATTTTCTATAACGTTTTTGGTTCATGAAATCAAAATGGCGACATTCCGAGCGTCTACTATAGGTCCGCTTCGAAGTGAAAAAGTTCAAATATTCCTATTAGAATCGAAATAATTCTATCCTGCCATGCTCTATGCTCATTTTAACATGGGTAGGCATTATATTTGTAAACATTTAATACCTCGCTAACGCTCGGTATTAAGATATTAACAAATATAATGCCTACCCATGTTAAAATGAGCATAGAGCATGGCAGGATAGAATTATTTCTTAAATAACACTACATCCAGAAAGAACCTCAACTTGCTCAAATTATGTATATATATGATTTCAAATTCATCTGATTTATACTCTTGTCTTACCTCAAAGAGAGGAGAAAGTGTGATACTTTTTGTGGTATTTAAGGTAAAATTTGGCAAAAGTATTAAAAGTGAAAATCATGATTTTTTTCTTCAAAGGATCCATATTGTTCAGATGATCCTGGTTTTAGCAATTTCATCTGTGTCCATTAAATTTTCAAATTTATGACCTTCATAGTTGCTTTTGGGAGCCAAAAGGACTTGTCCAAATTTTGATGTTAAAAAAACTTACAGTATTCCTGGTTCGAGAACAAATGCCATTTCAATTTTACCAGATATTAAAATTCAAATTTGCAATTCTCTTTATGAGAAAGTCAAGGCTCTGCACAGATCATAATAAGAATACAAAATCCAATACAACTGTCAATTATTTTGTGTCACAAACTCTTAACATAGAATGGAGAATTTACATAGAAATATGAGCGAAAACATACAATGAACTTTGAAGTATTCAAAAATCAATTTCCATTTATACTTGAGCTATGGAGAAGATATCTTTGAACATATGATACACTTATCAGGGAAGGTAATGAGGCTGCTAACATTTAATGTAATTTTTCACAAAATCAAACTTTGACATATTGGGAAAAGAAGCATGTTTCAACTGATTTTGTTCATTGCCTCAAAAACATTACATGAACCCCTCTTTAAAAAAAAATGTCAGAAGTAATTCACTCAAATATCGATTTGAAAAGTTATACAGTCACACCCACTTGCCGATCAAACAAGTCAGACACCGAGTCACATCCACTCACCTGTCATTTTGAAAGATCCCACAAGTCAGTCACTTAATCACATCCACACATGGACTTGACCACCAAAACTTAACCTTGTTCACTGATCCATGAAACGAGTTCGAGGTCAAGTGAAAACTGTCTGACAGGTATGAGGACCTTGCAAGGTAACGCACATACCAAATATAGTTATCCTATTACTTGTAATAAGGGAGAATTTAACATTACAACAAATCTTAACTTTTTTTCAAGTAGTCACTGAACCATGAAAATGAGGTCAAGGACATTGGACATCTGACTGACGGAAACTTCATAACATGAGGCATTTATATACAAAGTATGAAGTATCCAGGTCTTCTACCTTCTAAAATATAAAGCTTTTAAGAAGTAAGCTAACGCGGCCGCCCGATAACTATCCCTATGTCAAGCTTTCTGCAACAAAAGTCGCAGGCTCGACAAAAAACAGACTAAGACACAAAAACTTAACTATAACTACTGAACCATGAAAATAAGGTCAAGATCAGATGACACCTACCAGTTGGACATGCTCACCTTACAGTTCTTCAATATTCCGAATATACTACAACTATTGCTTATAGTATCTGAGATATGGACTTGACCACCAAAACTTCACCTTGTTCACTGATCCATGAAATGAGGTTGAGGTCCAGTTAAAACTGTCAGTCAGGAATGAGGACCTTGCAAGGTTTGTACATACCAAATATAGTTATCCTATTTCTCATAATAAGAGAGAAATTATCATTACAAAAAATCTGAACTTTTTTTAAGTAGTCACGTGCACTGAACCATGAAAATGAGGTCAAGGACAATGGATATGTGACAGATGGAAACTTCGTAGCATGAGGCATCTATTTACAAAGTATGAAGCATCCAGGTCTTACGCCTTTTAAAATATAAAGCTTTTAAGAAGTTAGCTAATGCCTCCTCCGTCAGATTGATCCCTATGTTAAGCTTTTTTGGGACAAAAGTCACAGACTCAACAAAAACAACAAGTAGGTCACACTGTCACACCCACTCACCTGTCATTGTAAAAGAGCCCACGAGTAAACCAATATTTCTGCCAGCCAACATGACATCTTCACTCTCTAGAGTGTTCTCCCCTGAAGTTTTCTTCTTTTTCCTCGCTGCCCATAATCCCACAAGTAGAATTAGGACATAGAAAAGAATGACCGAGATCAATCCAGGAATATTAACCGCCATCCTTTATGATTCAGTAATCTGAAAAAAGTAATTATAAAAATGAAAGATATAGGATATATACAAGTAAATTACAAGATGAAAGGGTTTTTAAATTTGATGCGACTGTCATACAAGTGAGAGGTTTAGCGCTATAAAACCAGGTTCAATCCACCATTTCCTACATTTGAAAATGCCTGTATCAAGCCAGGAATATGACAGATGTTGCCCATTTGTTTGATGTGTTTTGTCATTTGTTTTTGCCATGTGATTAAGGACTTTCCGGTTGAATTTTACTCGGAGTTCAGTATTTTTGTGGTTTTACTACTGAATCATAATATAAAATGTTCATAAATCAAATGATGAAATGTTCCTAAATCATATTATGCAATGTTTCTTTATCATATATGATGAAATTTTTCATGCAACAAGTGGTTCATTTTAAGATGGATTTCACAATTTGAGCAGGAACTGCATACACTCCAAGAGCACCAGAGTTTGCAGAGTTTTCTCTTTGTCTTTGATTTTTTATCATCCCCTTGGTATATTACCGTTTTTTCAAATCACATGGGTTTTTGTACTGACTGCATGCTCATACACGTCAGCACTCCTACCAAAGGCAACTTAATTATTACGACTATTACATAAATAACAAAACTTTTTAAATATTGCATTGCATTCATGGCATTCCAAAATAATATTCAATAACTGAAAACAATATATTTGGTTTGTATTTGCTAAATTAGACATTTTAAAAGAAAGCAATTCTGATGTTTCTTGAGCAAGTCTGTAATCTGAGTAAATCTTCTCCCCTGTAATTACTTAAAGAAACAACCATCCCAAGCAGAAGAAGTCGATAATCCTACAGACTATTTACATGGTTTCATTAAAACATAAATTTGTCGATCCCCAAAAAGTAAATATATCGACAATTCAACGATGAATGATGTTTAAGGAACGCTTCCCTCATACTGAGACAAATAGTTTTACTCTTCAGATAATTGCCTAGAAGGACATCATGAACAAACAACAATCACTTTCTATGGAGATCGGAAATCATTTTTATTTGTGGACACAGGGTGCTTATCCCTTACATGTTTGTTCAGATCAATACACCGGTTTACAGTGGCTAAACCAACTCGTTATCCAGCTTATAATAGTGCGATCAATTTATCCATTTAACATGATGTAAAGCCAGCTATTTTCTGAAGTAATTTTCTATTAAAGGATTTATCTTGCTGTGATTAACTGGTTTTATACGGAGACTGATACAATGTTTAAGATTCTTAAAACCAAATTCTTCCACTGTTAAAGATTTCCTTGGGACTGAAATTGATTTTTGAAAGCATATTTAAATGAAGCAAAGTAATAACGGATATAGATTCTGTCCTTGTATTGAGACTATTGACTTTAAAACCTATAATTAAAAGAAGCACCAGACAAAAACTTAGTAAATATTCATTAATAACAAAAAAATGTCTTAGAAAATCCCATAAAGACAGACACACACTAAAGGTTACTTTGAGATACAGTTCATTATATATAGCATTCAAAAAAGAAGAGTAAAAGCTGATAGGACAGTACATGCAAAAGGAATGAAATCTATCAAATTACATGTTAGAACAAACAAAAGATTATTGCAGAAAGTCAGACAGTAACTCTAAAACCATGCTAGCAATACACACAAACTAAGATATTCTTAAAATTATAGTTTTATAAACCTGCATTAAAAAATGATTAATGCAAGAAATGTTCACAATGAATCAAGTTTGCTCATATTGAGGATCCCCCTTGAATTGTATGGTCATGAAACATAAAACTAGCCCCCCCCCCCTAGTGGAATTTAAGGAATAAGTTTCAATAAAAATGTTTCATGAGAAATGTAAATAAAGCATATAGATAGAGTACCTTGGGAAATTTCAACAGATTTAGTACACCTTTTTTAGTATTGAAAAGATGCCTGGGAACATTAGGCTGCCACATCATACTATCTGTAACAGCAACTTCTTCACAATTAAGTATTTTAGGAGTTGTGTATGTTGAGGTAGTATATACAGAATTTCTACTTTACAAATTTTCACAGAAGGAACTGTGGGCAGTTTATAGGTCTATAGTGTTTATCTTGTTCAATTTGTGTTGTGTTACAGTCTCAAAGAAGTTTACCACAAATCTAGATTATTAACCATGATGTCAATTTTATGGTCTTCATTTATAACTTTAATGTTTTAAGAAGTTACAGGGATATCAACCCTTTACATGGTCAGGATTACTTAAACTTCATCTAATACCCCCACAAGTTTAACTTCAATAGTCTATCACCATCATTGAGTCAAACTTTCTTTTTTACATATAGCAATTATTTTTTCATGAAACAACTTTTACATTGATCAGTAGTATATCATTAAACTAAGCCAAAATTATTTAATGATGTTGGACAGAGAAATCCTGGCTACCTTAAATGTCTAGAGAAAACTAATTAATTACAGGACAACAAGTCTCATGTTTCTAACATAATTGTATTTCAAAAGCTATTTATATTTTCAATAAACATCAAAGTTACAAACCCTTCAATACAGTATAACAAGAGATAAATAAATGATTCCTGAGGGAGCGCAGCCTGATAATCCACACAGAGGTTGAACTCTGAACAGTTGGGGAAAGTTTGGACACAATATTCAAGGTTAATAATGTCTGAATTTGGATTGTGATCAAATTTTTAACATAATACAGGTTTCTGACACAAAATATATGTGGTCAAAGATCTTAAAAATTTATTGCACATTACTGTGCTTAATTGCCAAAATTGTTCAATTAAAGATTTCTTCTATAAACTCTTTTGAAAAAATTTGAAGAAGAAAAAAATATGAACCCCAAGCCAAAAATTGTGAAAAAAAGAATGTCCCCAGTACACAGATGCCCCATTCCCTCTATCATTTTCTATGTTAGGTGGACTGTGAAATTCGGGTAAAAACTATAATTTGGCATTAAAACTAGAAAGATCATATCATAGGGAACATGCGTACTAAGGTTCAAGTTGATTGGACTTCCGCTTCTTCAATATTTACTTTGACCAAAAACTTTAACCTTAAGCAGAACAGATAGACGAACAAACGAACGGACAGACCAACAGACAAACGGACGCACAAACAAGAAAACATAATGCCCCTCTACTATCGTAGGTGGGCATAAAAATCTCCCCCAATCTTTTTGACCCCCCCCTGGGATTAATTACTCTAAAATCCATCCCAGCCTTCCAATTGAAGTATGGAGTCTTGTAGTACAATATACAATTTAAGAGAGATCCATACACTTACACCCAAGTTATTGTCTGGAAACTACATGCTTGTTTTTGGTCCCTTTTTGGTCCTTTATTCTTACTCTGTTGGAACCGCAAAACCCCCAAAATCAATCCGGACCTTCCTTTTGTGGTATTGAATCTACTTTATAGAGATCAATATACCCTCTACTTAAACTAAAGTTATTGTTAGGAAACCGAATGTGTCTTCAGACGACGACAACCACAAGGACATCATAGCATTGTACAAACCCTAAAAAAGTTCTACAGTTGTATAAAAACCAAGTTTAACCCCGCCACATTATATATGTATGTGCCTGTCCCAAGTCAGGAGCCTGTAATTCAGTGGTTGTCGTTTGTTTATGTGTTACATATTTGTTTTTCGTTCATTTTTTTACATAAATAAGGCCGTTAGTTTTCTCGTTTGAATTGTTTTACATTGTCTTATCGGGGCCAGTTATAGCTGACTATGCGGTATGGGCTTTGTTCATTGTTGAAGGCTGTAAGTAGTTGTTAATGTCTGTGTCATTTTGGTCTTTTGTGGATAGTTGTCTCATTGGCAATCATACCACATCTTCTTTTTTATATTAACTTAACTAATTATCATGAACAACCAGAAGCCAAACAGTAATCCTACTCATATAACTTTAAAACAACCAAAACCAACCAAGCAACACTGTGTATAAGATGTCTTACAACCACTACATTACTGTCAAATACATAATGTGTATTTAAAAAGTGCTCAAATTTGAACTGACATGATTTCCATTCATGTAAACTTTGGAATACCTTTCCAGAGACACATCTTCATGCAACCATTCCTTATCATATATATCATTAAACTGAGTCAATGTTTTTTAATGATGTTGGACAGAGAATCACTGCTACCTAATGTCTAGAGAAAACTTATCAATTATAGGACAAGAAGTCGCACGTTTACAATATAGTTATCTTTAATCAAGCTACTTGTTTCTTCAATAAACGTCAATCGGTGCGACTTAATGTCATTTACTGCTTCAATCTTATACAATGGAACAACCAATGACTCGTCACGATTTCTAATTTAAAGAATGTTATTTCTCTAAACAACAAATATCTCATGTTATATTGGTCACTTACAGAAAGAAAAATGTTTTCTTTCCATTATTTTCTAATTCTAAGAAAGAACTCAGTGTCAATTTCTGGGATTTTAAGATAGAAAGGCTTATATGATAGTCCCTGCATGGATATATACACGATCAATGTCAGAAAATACTTTACATTTGAACCACTTTTAAATGAACAATACACGCATAAGGAACTATTATTCCAACTCCATGCTATGCTAGCAATTGGACTTAAATCTAAGGTCACAAAATATATTATAGATTATAAACCAGTCTACAACAACATTTATCATAAACCAAATCTTTTATTTCTTTTTCTGACATTTAAAAATATATATCTTAGTATTTCATTTTGTAAACAGGAAAATTCTTTACATGAAAAAGCAAAAATTAAAAATAATAAATAACCTCTGAATTTCAAATTCAGGAAATTTTAACGGAGAGAAAAAGAATGTCATTGAAATTCTAATTGAAAATTAAATACATGCATAATAACCCTTTTATAGGACCATTGGCAATGACGCAAGATTATTAAATGCAATTCATTAACATGTTCCTTACATGTGCGAGATTCAATCTCTCAACTCAGACAATAACAAAAAATTCTAGGCTTAATGTGTACAATGAGATATTAAAGCATCGTCAAACTGAAAAAGTTGACATGACAGATCTAAAAAAAATCACATACACAGAACAACGTAGCATTATAAAGTTCCTGACTAAATAATTATATTTTAACATAATTCTTAGTACAGAAGCTGAGAAACATGTAGCAATACTAAGTGTTGTAAAACAAGAAGTGACTGCCAGGCATATTTGGAAATTATTCCCACTGTTGGTCCAAGAGCACAATTAATATCCTTTAAATTTCGTTGTCTACAAATATCGTCACTAATGTAGACAGTGTACGTGTTACTTGCAATATTTTTTTATTTCCTGCCCAAATTTATTTTTTCATGTTTTAAGCCTCAAATAGCAAGTACGGGGATAAAATTAAACTGTAATCAAAATTTAAGTCATTAATTTAAAACTAAAGTATTGATTTGGTTCACCTAAAAAAGGACAAAAATTAGTATTTTGGAAACTGTCATAGCATTCAAGATCCCAAAAACATAAATTGTCCATATTTTGAGTTAAGAGCTAATGACCTTTTCTATAATTTTGACATAGTTTGTCTAATAAGTAGTGCACCACACTGTAAAAATATTAATGAGAAAGTGTGTGTGGGGTTATAAAATTTTAATTCGTTTATTGTCTAATAGAAATGCACTACAAAATAACTGTGTTCTTTGGACAGTTTGTCTCAGTATTTTAAGTTCAAAGCTAGGGGGTAATACACCTACAAGCTATGGTAGTTGGGGCAATCTTTGGTTTATTCATAGGCGGATCCAGGGGGCCCTGGGGGGCCCTGCCCCCCCCTTTTGTGGGAAATTTTTGGTTGATTATATAGGGAATTACTGAAGCATGACTTGAGCCCCCCCCCCCCTTATGAAAAGTTCTGGATTTGCCAGTTATTAAAAGTTGCTTGCTTCATAACCAGTGGCAAATATTTTATGCATTAAAAAACTTAACTATCGTTTACAGAGAATTAACATTTAAGATATCAATTGGTTCTGGGCTTTTACTTGGTTACTTTCTTAAACCCACCTGTACTCTCTTTTAATCAAACAAATACTAATATCTTCTTTAAGCACTAGTATATCTACTCCTTCACTGAAAGTTCCTTATTCTTTGTCCAATAAATGTTCAGTATGTACAAGGATTATATTGAGTTTTCTTAGGTTTCCAGATTTGCTGAAAAAAAAATTGTTAAATAATTCAAATTCATATTCATTTAAAATTTAAAAATACACTACAATATCAATTGATTACAACTTTTTATCTAACTTTATTCACAGAGAAGAATTATTCTGTAATACTAAGGGGCGACATCAAAAGTTCAATGTAGGATAAAAAACTTAATTCATATAGTTTTTTTCTCTGACCCCCCTACCCCCTCTCTTAACTTAATTTGGGAAAATTTGATTGACCAATAAGGATATATATAAAATTGATGTCAATTAAACAAAACTCAATTTTGACCCCCCACCCACAAACTATTTGAATTAATCCTTCATTGATTTTTTGATGTCGTCCCTTATAAATCAGACAGACAATCAAATGGTTGGGAACTAACATTTTATATGTTATTTATGACAATGAGGAAATGCTGTATGATTGCCAATGAAACAAATATCCACCAAAGACTAGAACACAATAATTTGAACAACTCAAATATCAAGTTAATTCATGTTCCAAATTTTTTATGTTCAACATCACATTCACATTGTAAATGGTATCCTGGTATCTCTTCCCCCTCCTTCCCACAATAGTCAATTGAACATAACGTTACATTTGAGATCATAAATTGGAAATACATTTTCTAAACATTAAAGAAACAAATAAAACAATTAGATGTAGGATTTATAAGAAACTTGGCTATTTAGCAAGTCAAATTATCTCTCAATTTTCAAAAAAAAACATGGGGAAAAAAAATAGCATGTTAAATGTGACAAAATTATTTTGACTAAATATTAATGAAAAAGTTTCATTTGTGAGGAACAAGAAAAATCACATCAAGGATATATGGGATTTTACTCATCTACAGTCAAACCTTATTAATCTGAAGATATTTCTAGAATTGATTTGTCAGCAAAAATAATCTGAAGCAAACCAATTGCGCAATTTCTATCATGATGATGAAGAATTATCAGGTTCCTATTTTTGCAGAAAAATGACTTGTTCATTAGGCTTCAATAGGCAGTGAAATTAAATCTGATATTCTGCTATATCTCAAGAGAGATTTGCTGCTAACTAAGTGAAGACATTTACAGATCTAGTATTACTGACAGATTTATGACAAAAACCACATCAATCTTTGAGGGGAATTACAGAAAAATCATATCAGTCTGAAACTATCAAAATATCAACAATCTATAACTTAAATATATAGTAATACATGTGTATTGACCTTTAGGATAAAGTACAGTGCATACGAAAATACCATTGTAAGCCCATTATATGTTTACAGATCTATTTTCTACCATCATATAAAAGGTTGGAGCAGCAAAGTTTTGAGAGTGTTACTGTGCCTAACGATCACCTTTGGGTATTATAATACCTACAGTGTTACTGGATAAAAATTGTCAACACAATTTGTCCATTTAAACTGTACAATAGGTTTTGAGAGATTATCAATATGTGGTCATTTAACTACCTGTAGATTTTACCTGGTTGTTTTTTGCTAAATTTTTTTTTCAGGTAGTTAAATGACCACCTATTGATAATCTCTCACAAAACCTATTGTACAGTTTAATGGACAAATTGTGTTGACATTTTATCCAGGTAACACTGTAGGTATTATAATACCCAAAGGTGATCGGTTAGGCACAGTAAATGAATATTGTTGAAATTGGAAACTTGTGCCCATAATTTTGACAAGTAAAACTAGTTTACGGGATAGAGTGCAATCTATGTTGATCTGAAATAAGATAAGGTACTTTCACTAGTTTACTGGAATAGAGTGCAATCTATGTTGATCTGAAATAAGATAAGGTACTTCAATGGTGTTCTTATACTGTTTGCATGTTTTACTGCCTAACTTGCTTAATTTCTAAAAGAATGAATATAATTTAAAGCCCAAAAGCCTATTTAATAAAGTAATTTTGAAAAATGTAAATATAAACTAATCCTTTACATTATGACGTCTTACTGTTGTAACCTTCTCGTAACAAAACTCAATATAATTCATAAACGTTTAATAATATCAAAATAACCTAACAAATAAATTTCAGAATTATAAATCTTCTAAAATGCATGCATTAAATGTATTTCAAATAAATCGAAGAATACTAAAAAAAAAAATCACAATATTAAACAATTAAAGTGAATTCATGTTTTAAATAGTCAAATATAATAATACATTTGTTCTGAAAAATGAAAATTAGATTAATTTTTTATCCTAAATTCATCTGTTTCCAAAATCAATTTTGAATTTGTTTTCAGTTGCTTACACTTTACTGAATACTCATCATGTTAAGCTATGTGTAAAGTTATTTACGGTTAAAAAACCACAAAAATAATTACAATACATATTAAATCACATACCTTATAAAAAATAAATCTGACCAATTACCCAAAGAATTCCACTCTAGAAACTACATATATCTTCTTTTGAATTGAAACCTGCAAGCAAACCATCTAATCCCTAACCGTGTTATTTCTTATAAAATTTTCTTTTCATGTCAATGAAGAAATGTTTGCCGTGTATTGATTCCCCTTCATTTTAGGGTAATGATAAAAGTGTCGTTTATTGATTAGTATACCTCATTAAGGGATAGCTACCTTGTCTAGCAAGGACCATCATTAACAAAAGGTCAGACTCTTTGATCAACTTTTAATCTTCAGGTTTCCGACGTTTTTATAGTTAATAACTTTATATCTCATAACAGACGTTTAGAAAAAACAAAATGTTTATGGATTTTCATCGATAATTTCTCTCATTATTCTGTTTATTTAAAGTAATTTCATATCATTACAGATTACTTTTCCATGTCCAATAGATTTTCCATAAAACTATATAGAAGTATTGCCAATTATATTCTTTATTGAAAAAACTTCTTAAAATATCTGGTTTTCAACTGATAGGCAAACATAACGAAAATTGCCTACAACATTTTCTAACCACACTTTTAAGGTCTTCATCAAACAATTTATTCCACTTCTTGAGAAAAACTCCAAATAAGGCTCGTAGATTTTAACATGGAATAAAAATCAATTTTAAAATATAACATATATACAGTGGTGAACAATCTAGTTGAAAGAAAATCCCAGCTTTTAAGACACGGTTAAAACGTGACTGTTTGAAGTTATTATTCAAACGTTGATCGGAGTAAGATTAAATATGATGGATCTAGCTCTTTTATTTCAAACAATTTTATAACTGCAACAATGATTCAACTTTTGAGCACCAAACATCAAATAACTCTGACATGTTATATTTACTTTGATCCTCCATTTGCAATTGTCAGCTTGTAACAGAGATGCAAAGTAAAGCTTGACAACTAAAGTTAAAGTAGATGATATTTTCAAATTTATAAACCTATAATAAATTTTCAAAGATATACTTGTTTTAGAAGTGCTACACATAAAAGACTATTATTATACAGAGAAAACACCATGATTAATTAGAGCAATACAAAGCCTATTATCATTCTACAACCGACAACAAAAGCACCAGAAAAAAAAACCAGTAAAATATTCCATAATTTGAGCAATGCATGCATGCATTTTCCCTTGGTAAAAAGAAATAGCATTAATGCTATACTCAAGATTTTGATGTTGACAGTGGACAAAGTCTTGGATAATCATTTTATAATCATATCTAAAGAAAGAAAGACATGAAAATTGATATACTGTGAACCAACTTATTTTCACAGATACTTTATTTCGCGTTTTACCAATTCTAGTCCATTTCGCAGCTTTTAAAATTCACGATTTTTTATTTACTTGATGTAGATTAATAAAGATTTACTTATTCGCGACGATTTATATTCGCGTTATTTTTCTCCTCGCGAAAGTCGCAAAAATAAGTTGGTTTACAGTATGATAGAATATTCATAAATTGCCTGAAAGAAATCAAAGGTCTTTACTATCAAATATTCATATTCCAGAATCAAAGTTTCATAATAATTTGACAAAGTTAATAATGTCAGAACAAGTTTAACCCCATCCTAACTGTATTTGAATATTTACTGCATAAATTAAAGTCCTTGTATCCGTAAAAAAAAATGTAGAATCACCTCATGCTTGTCATAAGCATATGTATTATGTCCAATGAAAAGTTTTATTTTTGTTTAATAAAACATCTAGCTGTAAACATCAGTAAAATCAAAGAATGAAACAGAAAATTTTGAAATTAATGAAGGCCTATAAAGGCAAAAACATTGATTTTATCTGTAAATATTAAGAAAAATGCAAAAGTGAATATTACCCTAGGAACTTTTTATCAAGAACAAAAATTTTTCACAACCAAACATTTTATGAGGGTGGTAAAGGGTTATTTTGAGCAACATGTTTTGTCATTTTTATTTCACATACAGCTGTGAAAAGGGTTTGTTATTTACCATGTTTTGTGAAATCGGTAAAAAGATCAACGTGCAATAAATTCTCAATTGTTCATTCATCGTGAAATTGCAACTTTATTTCGCGTTCTTCATTGCAGATATCCCTCCTTTACGCCCCTCTTTAATCTTTTGAGTTTCCATAGATATAGGAAGATGTGGTGTGAGTGCCAATGAGACAACTCTCCATACAAATAACAATTTAAAAAGTAAACCATTATAGGTTAAAGTACGGCCTTCAACACGGAGCCTTAGCTCACACCGAACAACAAGCTATAAAGGGCCCCAAAATTACTAGTGTAAAACCATTCAAACGGGAAAACCAACGGTCTAATCTATATAAACAAAACGAGAAACGAGAAACACGTATATATTACATAAACAAACGACAACTACTGTACATCAGATTCCTGACTTAGGACAGGTGCAAACATTTGCAGCGGGATTAAACGTTTTAATGGATCCAAACCTTCTCCCTTTTTCTGAAACAATAGCATAACATCACAACAAAGAAATGTATGGATAATCTAAAAATCATCCTATTTTCATTTAAAACACAAGTCTTAATTCATGTCAAATTACCATCAATAAGCAATGTTATCAGATATGCAAAGAAATTTGACAATGGTGTTTTGAATATCAACCTGTGTATTTACTTCTGTTCTTCATTTTGAAATTTGATTGAAACAATAGCAAACCACAAGGCAGATTTGTATAGAATGCACATAAAATAAGTGAAGAAGTATTGTAAGCATTGTCTGGTTATATATTTTTCCAATACCAATCCCAGTGTTTTTTCTTCGATACTGATCTTTGATTTCATGACAAAGTATAGTTTAAGATAGCAGATTATATAACCACATATTTATGGACTAAGTCATATGATCTCATATGTTTGGGTTTAAATTACAAAAATTGAGATATATAAATTTTTATCTCCAGAATTCTAATTTCATGCTCTATTGTTGAGGATAGAATATTGATTCTGATTTCCTTTCATTATCAAAGTCTTTTGACAGCTGAACTTGATATTTAGCAGGGTTTGATAATTTTTCAGCAAGATCAAAGCCCTCCACAACCAAATAAATGGGGATGTGTATATAAAGTTATAAAGGGACGTAACAGTAAAAGTGACACTACCCAAATGTGAACTTGATTTGTATTTTGTAGAAATAAGTATTTTGTATAAGTTTTGTAACATTTTGTTAAGGCAATTTTCCCATTTGAAAAGTGGCATAACTCAAAAACAGTTTAAATGAGGGCACCAGAATTCAACCTTGATTTGTGTTTTGTGGTTATCAACGTTGTGTATAAGTTTGATAACATTTGGTGAAGGCAAACTAAAGAACGAAAGTAAGAGAATAAACCAAATTTGGGACGTATGTACATACGGACGGAAGAAGGGTAAAACTTAATGCCCCTATGTTACAGCGGGGGCATAAAAAAGATAGAAAAGAGTCAACCCCTTCAGTTTTCATTTAAATCGATTGAACATTTGAAAGTATATTTAAGATTACAATGTTTCTTTTGGAATTCATCCAACCATCAGGATAATATATTTGTCAAAGGTGGAGGTCTCTTAAGGTTTGTACAGAGGTAGTCAGTTTTTGGCCTTTTTGTGCATTTTTAACCTTGTCAGTAGATTTTATTCTGTCTAATGAACCAGGAATATATGTGGAAACTAGTAGATATATAAAAGTTATTATAAGTTAGGTTTTATTAATGGAAGCTTCTTGTGTCAGTGGGCTTTCTTGAAATTGCAGGTCATGGTTATACTTCATTTTATTGTCAGTATGTGTTAAATCTTTTTTGTTTATTTTAACTTGAGAAATTTGCACCTAAAGTTGACTTCAAATGATAAAAACTTCAATCTCTTAATAATTAAATTCCTGGGAGCGATTGTGTCACGTGATAAAATGAAGATTGGCTTTGTTGCTTAAATGTAAGGCACCCCAAACTCAATTATAGAAAAGTCACATACTGTCTTCAGGCTTATGAATTTTTGTCTCTCGGTTTGACAAAAATAAAATACAATTCAAAATCTAAAATCTATCCAAAAACAACACTGAAAAATGTATATTTTTTTCCAAGAGAAACATTTCCGGTTAACAAAACAAATCCTAGAATAAAATCACAGTCCATTCACATATCACCACTTGAGTAAAAGTCAAAAAGGAGCTTCAGGCTGTTTATAACTCCAACTTCATCCTTAAGTATTGACAGGCTTATATTCTTGTTACTGTCTTAATTGCAATAAAACCCCCTTATATATAACAATAATTGAGGATAAGACATCTTCCAATCCAAAAATCAATGGAAATTTCTGTTTTAATAACCACTTCAGACTCTTTACCGACTTCCTTTAATCAGTTATCTTCTACAAATTAAATGCATAAATGGATAGAAAAGTGCTGAAAATCTGCATTTGAATAGTGGCGGAACTGCAATAAATATCATGTCTATTATGAATATTTGTAATACATTGACAGATTCTTCCAAATGTTTGAATTTGAACGAGGGATAATAATCAAAAGTATTTTAAAAATTACACTAGTCTTCCTGTCCAAAACAACTGAGCTTTCAATAAGAACAAAAATCCCAAGACCTGAACAAACCATAAATTATTTTAGAAATCAAACCTAAATCAGCTTGATTCAATATCTAAAATCAAAGCATTAATTTTATCATCTTTAATGTCAAGTCCTGTTATCCAAAGTTTTTGGAAACCAGCTGCAGGGTTGTATCTGCTGGTAATGCATTTTGAAACTTAAGCGATATCGAAGATGTATTTTTGTCACAGGGTGTGGGATCAAATATGTTTTAAATTAAACAAATCCAAATTCTGATCCCATCTGCTCCCTTGAATCACAGATGTCAAGATTATAACCTGACTATTGTTTTAAGGACAATAAATCCAAAAATTTATATAAGTTCATAGATATAAAAGATGTGGTATGAGTTTCAATTAGACAACTTCTGATCCAAGTCACAATTTATAAAAGTACTGCCTTCAACATGCAGCCTTGGCTCACACCAAACAGCAAGTTAGAATTAATGGGTCCCAAAAATGACTAGTGTAAAACCACTCAAACAGGAAAACCAACTGTCTAATCTATATAAAAAAATGAAAATAAGAGATACCACACCAAACAAACGACAACTGCTGAACATCAGGTTTCTGACTGAGGACAGGTGCAAACAAATGCAGCAGATTTAAACATTTTAAAAGGTACCAACCTTCACCCTTACCTGAAACAATAGTGTAACATCACAACATGGAAAGACACTTTAAAATATCAATTGAAATGGCTTACCTCAATCAAAAGACATATTAACACAAGTGAACATACACTGAACATTAAAAATTTGATCTATGAGGCCTAAATTAATATATTTTTTGTTTCCCCAATCCGGACCCTGCCAAGCCAGGTGTGGGTAGGAAGGTAGGTAAATAATTCTATTTTATTCCAAAAAGCTGGAACAATATCTGTCTAACTGGCATTAGCCTGCAAATCGGAAATGAATAAAATAATACTTAACTTAGTTTTGACAATAAAATTTTATGAGTCTGACCGTTTTTGCAGGGTCGGTCGGGATTGGGGAAACAAACAATATTTTATTTCAGGCCTGACAAAATGTAAATACAAAATCAATAAAATAACGGATGAGAATTACAATTCAGTATTTTTTGTTTTTGTTTTGTTGTACATTTTGTATCACTGTTCATTGTTGCTAGTCCTTTACAGTTTATTTATCACAGTTTTTCAAAATTTTTGACAAATATGCTATAATCTTTAAAAAAAAAAGAATAACGTTCAAGGACAATTAATTCTTCTTGTTTTGGTATACAATATTCCAATTGACATCGATGATTACATACAGCATTATACGTGGACTATTTACAATTTTTTCCCCCCAATTTAAACAAAATGTACTTAAAGTGCAGTGAAAATATCGAATTTGCAATTAAAACTATGTAATTTAAATTAATGCTATTAGTTAATAGAACATCTTATTTGGAGACAACTGATGGTATCAGTCACATGACATATGACATTGTATATTGTTGGTCCCGTTTGCTGATTGTCTACTTTTTAAAGTTAATATCCTGTGAAGCAATAAAATTAGTCAGTCATCATTTCAGTTCAATAAAACTATTAAATGTTGTATATATATTCGATGTTCTCATTTTGACTAGCAATGCTTATAACAGTTAACTAATGATAATAACAAGCCTAAATGCATTTGATTTTGTTTAAGGAAGTTTAATTTGATGTGTTTAATTTTGTTAACTTTATCTAAAGCAAAAAATAAACTCAAATATGCCAACAACTATACAAGACTAATTTGACTTATATATAATTGAAATAAGGAGACACCTATAAAAGTAGTTCAAATTCTATATGTAAAGCTTATCTCTTTACCACATTTTGTTTTGGAATCAGAGTCTGGAATAAATTTCTGCAGTAACAGTATTAAATATGAAGTCTTTTTGCCTTTGTAACTTTTCTTTTTTTGCATCCTACATAATTTATTCAAATAAAATATTTTTTGAATTATATCTAAATATAATCTGACAATAGCAACTGCTTAAACATGAAATAAATAAATATATCATATAAAAAATCAAGAAAATGTTAAGTTTTTTTCACAGTTAAATTTCTTACCTTTAGTGTAAGTTTCTTTTAGACAGTACAACCAAACCAAAACTACCCACTCGTTAACCAGTTAGATCCATGATTAGAGATCTACCCACCATCTACAAATACATCATAGAAATCGTTACATAAACTTCTCACAATAATAATCCATACAGGACGACAAAAATCTATATCCTCACTCCTACCAAAAATATTTCACAATTAACACCAGAATAAAAGTATCGGGTTGAGAAGTTTTCCTTTTTAGACTAATCAATATAAATGACTCCTCCTTCTCTAAAATTGATCACTTTGTGATTAATCATTATACTTATGAAATTGACAATTACAGTATATATGTTTCCAAAGTGATTTCCTGACAAGTCTTATACTGATTATCTACTAAAAACTGCAAGATCTTAGTTAATTAAAAAGATTACTAAGTTTGAATAGAGATGTCAAGTTGAAATCTGTTTTTTCTTACAATACCTTTTGAAGCATATAGGAAATTCATTGACAAAAACTTTACAAATCTGGAAGCAATATGCATACATAATTATTTAGTCTAGATTATTTCCATAAGAAACAGTTTCACTAAAAAGATTTTTCTTAACAATGGTATTTCCCTTCATGTCACATTTATGAACAGTGAATGATTTAAAGCTTTCCTTAATTCAATTATATTTTCTTACAACTAAACTTTAAGACGTACTGACGGACACAGGAAAAACTTGTTGTCCACCAAAATGAACCACATCAACAAAAGATTACTTTATTTCTTACATTTTTGATACAATCCAAATTCCCACTTTTAAAAATTTATGCCTATATATCTAAAAATTTTTTAGATGTTCAGTGATAATGTTCAGGTCCTTCAAAAGCTATCATTTCATTTCATTTTTTTACAATTTGATTTCCCACCTATCAAAATTTATACCTATAATAAACAGAAATAAATGAAACATTTTCATTTTCTCTTTCTTTTCAAGAAGAAAAAATCACCGTGTCAACTCATATATGCAACTTAATAAGCCTTCTAATGCTACGGGCATACCCTAGAGTCAAAACTCAAAAGATTTGGTCAACTTATATTTTTTACAGGAAAAAATGTAGGAGTCACGGTGAAATCAAAATAGAAAAACCAAAATACTTATACCTTCTTATGTGTTCCATTTTGAACAGCGTAAATTTGATGGAACCCGCATTTCCAAACAGATGCTTAAAATTCATTTCTATCAAATAACATTTTTATTTAAATTCTTCAAATTTCAGTTTAGTATTTAAAGTATATGCATGAAAAAATCAAATATGCAACATATTTGCAAAACCACACCAGTCATCGTTAATTTCAAGCAATTCTCCTGAGTGTCACAAAAAGGTTGAAAGTCATTCACCATTGTTCACTGTTAATGTTTTCTGACTTCCTAAAATATCTATATTACTATTTCAATGTTAAACACTCTTTAGTTGACCAGCAGACGACACAACAAAATTAAAGATTTTAGAGTACCTCATTAATGTGCATGCTCCCACATACTGCACATGTACAAGTTGATAAAATTCACCCATCAGACAACACTAGAAAGTGCATGTCCACACTTGTAGGGAAATGAAATATAATTGTTGGAATACCTCTGCCAACAAAAATTCACCATCAGACAACATGTGTCTGTGCCCACACTTGTATGGAAATAATAGAACTTTTGAAATGGCTCTTCCAATCAAAGTTACAGAATCATATGAAGCATCTATGTAAGGGAGCTACCATTTGATTTTTATGGGGGAGGGGGGGCTAGGATGAAATTTGAAAAAATAGGCAGGACAGGAGTTTTGAGTAAAAAAAAAGGCAGGATGAGACAATTGCCAAAAAAAAAAGTCAGGACGACAATTTAGGTAAAAAAAGTCAGGATAAACCAAAAAAAAAAAAGCAGGACCAAACAGAGTGAAAAATAAAAAGGCAGGACAGAGATTACAGCTAAAAAAAATGCAGACAAAATTTTTCATCCTAGCCCCCTTCAAAGGGATTGGTGGGGACTCGGTGGCCGAGTGGTCTAAGTAGTTACTACTGTAATCACTAGCCAGTCAACACTGAAATAGTGAGTTCGAACCCTGCTTATGCAGATGCACTCGACTCCAATCTTAATTGACCAGGATTGTCAGTTTTCCTATCGAAGGTCGGTGGTTTTCTCCGGGCACCCTAGCTTCCTGTGAATAGTATGCACAGACGACATCTTAGCATGACAAAATTTAATTAAGTTTCTAAGAATTGTGCAATACTGCAACGTAAAAGTAAACAGGAAATCATTAGTATACACTTTAAAAAGATTTTTATGACAAATTTTTACCCAAACAACTTAAAAACCTCTCAGAATGCAATTATAAAAGCAATTCACAGTAATAGCATGGAGGTCTAAATAAGTGTATGGCTATATCTAAGTATTAACAAATATAATGAAGGCTAGGTGTTTGGAAATATCTTAAAGCATTAACAATATAATAAAGGCTAGCTAGGTGTTTGGAAATATCTAAGCATGAACAATATTGAAAGAGGTTTAAACTACCCTTACCTAGCAAATTTCGTACACACTTTTCTACCATCTTACAAAATTCCTGAAATGAAAATTCAATGAAGATTTAAAAATAACTTTTGTACAAAATTTTAAAATGATACTGTGGATTCATTATTATTCATTGGATACCATTTTTTGCAGATACCGTGGGTACATTTAAACATTAAATTAAATGTTCTAAGAATAACAAATATTCTATAGGTTTGTATGCAGAGTTCTGTAAAACCACAAAATAAAAATCTGCGGAAATGTAAGTTTTCTTTAATCCTCAAAAATTGGTATCCACGAAAATAAATGAATTCACAGTATTCAATATCTGAAGTATGCTAAACAATACATTAGTAAATAGTTACTACTCAAATATAACATGTTAGGAGAACAATATTTAATTATCAGAAATCAATCCGACAATGACATAGTACGCAACAGAACAACAATGCTAAATTAACTTCCTGAATATTGGCTGATTAATACAAATCAATTTAGTTATTACATAAATGTGTCATAATTATTGAACTTTTTTATTTTCACCGATTCTTAAAT
>CM034356.1:2463094-2501133 GCA_019925275.1 Mytilus edulis | reverse complement strand
CAGATCCTGGCACACATGTGACAGCTGTAGTGTTAATAAAACTTAATTTTAAAGTAAAACTAATTAATGAGATATAACACAGTAAGGGATTAGTAATTTATTTTTATCTTGCACTAAAATATTTCCATTTTTTATTGTAAACCATCAAGTCACTAAATTTTTAACCCTAAAACTTAACTGAAATTCTAAAATAGAAAAACATAACTTATGTCTATAAACAACAATATTGGCGGATCCAGGGGGGTTCCGGGGATTAGAACTACCCCTTTTTTTTGGCCGATCAATGCATTTGAATGGGTACATATAGCTGGAACCCCCCCCCCTTTATCCTGGGTTGGGAACCCCCCTTTTTAAAATGGCTGGATCCGCCCCTGAACAAAAGCTCACCATAAACTCCTTCTTTACTACAACTTTTAGTTTTACCCGTTAATACTTCGTCAATAAATGGTCTGTACACTATATATCTGAAATGAACTGTTTAGAAGCAAAGAATTTCAATTATCTCATTCAAATTGTGTATTAAATAAACTCATCATAGATACTAGGACTAAATTTTGTATATACGCCAGACGTGCGTTTCGTCTCATTCAATTTGTGTATTAAGGTGGTATGGGTGTCTTCCTCCATCTTGGATTGTAAAAAACAGTGAACCAAAGGTCCAGATTTTCTATCACGTTAGCAAAATTTGATGCAGGAATGCAGATATTTATATGAATTTTCATTTAAAAGAACCAATTTATAAGAATATAACTTATAAATATTAATATTTTTGCAAATGTTGATTATTTTTGTTTGTTTTTTTATTTTTTGGAATTGCCATTTTGAGGGGAGGTAACTCTAAAATAGTGCATTTTCTGAAGGATTCTACATGGAATTTTCCTATTTTGTATTTTAGCGGGAAAAAACTGACGGTGACCCTACCTTTTCTTTTGAAATTCTCAAAGCATTGTCTGAAAGCTATCTTTTCCTTAAGTATTTAACAATTCTATCATTTCGTTTAGTTTCTAACCACAAAATGGTGTTTTTCCTGTATAGTCCTTACAAAATGTGTCACTTTGTCGCATCCTTTAGCTTGAGAAAATGTGCGGTGACCTATCATTTTTATTATATATTTCAACATACATCAATAGATACTATGTTTTGGCAAAGTATGAACAAATTCTATCATTTTTATTTTAGACTCCCATACCACCTTAAGTGTTTATCAAATATAAGATCTTTGTTATGTCTATTGAATTATCATTCAACAAACTAAAGTTCATCTCATTTTAGAATGCAAGGTATTACTTTCAATTGTCAACTGGTGTCATCCACATCAGCTTTAATCAAGTCAGTTTTCTACAGGTTTCGCATGAACTATAGTCAAATTTAGTTTTTTTTTAAAGAAGATGATCTGATTTGATTGCCAATGACTTGGAAGTGAGACAACTCTCCACCAGAGACCAAATGATGGCCTTGAAACAAAAATGTAAAACATATTGTATAAGACCTGTATAATGACAAATTTAAAAGAATTCAAACAAGAAAAAAAAAACCAGCTTCATAATACTATAACAACAAAATCTCTGCATTTAACCTTCCTTGGTATGACAAAAATACAACCTCAACGTGGTCAATGAATAAAATCTTTGATAATAATTCAACACTTTACCTATTGAGTGTGAGGCTCCATCTCCTGGGAATATAAAACTGTCCTCAATTTTTGTGATATCCCACAATGCAATGCACAATCCAACATTATGTACTACCTTCAATGTAGAAAAGAAACAATTTGGAAATACATTATCATGATACATGTAATGATTAAACATTTTTGAGAATTTTATAATAGTATGGTAGAATAAAAGATCAACTGCTAAAGATTTTTTTTAAATCAATAGTCTGTATATCATGAATATTAACAATGCAATACACCATGCACACTTACCTTATTGGCAAATTTTTTGTTCAGAGCCTCATTTACTGCATCATTGAATTTAATATTGAACAACCATGGCGGGATCCTCACGGTATCTTTCATTTCTACCAACACAAACATTGTCAGGATCTTTGTTGGTTACATTTTTGTCTGAAATATAAGTGACTGATATTTATAAATAATTTGAGTGATAAAAATGATAAACAGATTTAATATGAATTGATGGTATCACCAGCCCAGTAGTCAGCACTTCAGTGTTGACATGAATATCAATTATATGGTAATTTTTATAAATTTCTGTTACAAAACTTTGAATTTTTCGAAACACTAATGATTTTCTTATCTCAGGAATAGATTACCTTAGCCGCATTTGACACAACTTTTTGGAATTTTGGATCCTCAATGCTCTTCAACTTTGTACTTGTTTGACTTTATAACAATTTTGATCTGAGCGTCACTGAAGAGTATTGTGTAAACGAAATGCATGTCTGGTGTATTGAATTATAATCCTGGTACCTTTGATAATCCTGGTACCTTTGATAACTATCTAGGCTACACAGATTCTGAATTTCTCATCTAGGAACTAAAGGAATACTATTTTGGAATCAGCAACACATAACTACATATTTGTGACACATTGACTATTTACAACATTCACTTTTCTTTGTGGCAAATTGAGACATTTTTTATTGAAATGTACTCATTTTATGGGAACGAATGTGATATTCAGTAAATAAAAATGACAGATAGCGAGGAACTGTCCTGGACACAGCATTCATTTAGGGAAATGTTTGGTGTTTAAAGGGGTGATCCTAAGAATAAAGACAATGAATGCAGTAATCATCCATATTCTTACCAAAAAATGATAGCAATTTTACATTTACATTGCCTTTTTGTTACTTCTTTAGAGGGTGTTTCCTCAGTGCTAGTACATTTGTAATATTTTCTGTCTTCATTAATCATTTTACCAAGTTGGCAACAGAGTGAACAGACCATCATGACAATGTAGGCCATGTCAGCAAAAATGTTGTCTCTTTACTGCACTGGTGACTCACAAGCTGCTTATTTCAATATGAAGTTGAGAGTGGAAATGGGGACAAAGAGACAACAACCTAACCAAAGAACAGATAACAGCCCAAGGCCACCAATGCAGGGAGAAAATATACATAGTTTAAAGAAGTGTTTGCAGTCTGCACCAAAAACTTTTTCAACTACTAGTCCGAAGACCTATATTCATGATATTCTGACAATATTTTTGTTCTTATTGGCCCAAACAAAGTTTTGCAAAAACTTACTAGTCCGAACCAAATTTTACTAGTCTGGGGCATCGGCCTAGTGGCTAACCGTGCAGACTGGTGTTTGAATACTACATGTACTAGTTAACAAGTCTAATATATTCATTAAAGAAAGGACCTAATAAATTTCGTCCAAGGCCAATACAAATCCTTGCCAGGCAACATATGTCCTTATTATACATGTACATCAGTTATCATTTCCAATATATAAAATCAATACACAATATATTGATTAATTTTCAACTGCAAGCGTTGAGCTATTTGCCAGTGAAACTATTTGACCACAAAAGTCAATATCGCAAAATTTCAAATGGAGATACAGGATTGGAGAATACTGTGGTAGTCACACAGTGGGTAGTCATGCCATGGTAGTTGCCACGTCACATTTTTCATATGTACCTACTATATCAAGGTTTGGGATTTCGTGTAGAAAGATGGAAGAGTATGAAAAAATATATTTTCAAATTGTATTTATTTAATAATAATACATAATAAACATATTGCAAATTAAATGCACACCCTTTGATGGAAAATGAGACTGTACAGTCCTGTAAAAAGAAAAACTTGATAAAAATTAATACTATTATAAAATGTAAATGCAAATTTAAAGAATTAAATTTTACTGAATTTGAAAAAATACCCATATGAGATTTTTTTTAAATCTTTAGTAAAATGTAAAACAGAAGATGATCAAATAAACATTTTGCTTCCCTCGCAATCAGGTTTTGTCCATCTTTAGTCATGCCAAGTTTAAAATAGAAAGGACATTTCATTTGATATACATGTACTAAAAGTAGGCATATCCTTTATATTAAGAATGGTTTAAAATAGGAAAACTAGAAGTATTCGACATAAAAAAAACTTGACCGTAGACTACTATGACACATAGTAGTCTCAGATGTGACTAATGTATGAAACGTGGCAAATTCGATTTAATACTACACTTTAAAACAAATATTTTGTATTAGGCCTTTTTAATGATTAAATGAAAAATGTATTCTGTTAGGGACAACATCAAAAAATCTATGGAAAATAAAAAACTTAATTCAAATAGTTTGGGGTGTTGTTAGAATTGCTGCAAGTTTTGTTTAAATTGGGGGGGGGGGGGAGGTTATGCGTCAGTGAAAAACTATATGAATTAAGTTTTTTCTCCTACATTGAACTTTTGATGTTGTCCCTTATACTTTAATTGTATAAAATTAATCGACTGTTCTAATTCATGATACCAATGAAATGTCTACCCACATGTATATCACTCTTTATTAACTTAAATAACTAGAGGCTCTTAAGTGTCGCTCATCTTGGTCTATGTGCATATTCATCAAAGGAAACAGATGGATTCATGACAAAATTGTGTTTTGGTGATGGTGACATGTTTGTAGATCTAACTTTACTGAACATTCTTGCTGCTTACAATTATCTCTATCTATAATGAACTTGGCCCAGTAGTTACAGAGGAAAATATTTTGTAAAAATTTACAAAAATTTACCGAATAAATGAAAATTGTTAAAAATTGAAAGTATAATGAGCAATAACTCCTTCAGGGGTCCACTGACCATTTTGGTCATGTTGACTTATTTGTAGATCTTACTTTGCTAAACATTATTGCTGTTTACAGTTTATCTCTATCTATCATGTCTATAATAATACTCAAGATAATAACCAAAACCGGCAAAATTTTCTTAAAATTTCCAATTTAGGGCAGCAACCCAACAACCAGTTGTCTGACTCATCTGAAAATTTCAGGGCAGATAAATCTTGCTATGATAAACAATTTAACCCCTGTCAGATTTGCTCTAAATGCTTAGGTTTCAGAGTTATAAACCAAAATCTACATTTTACCCCTATGGTCTATTTTTAGCCATGGTGGGCATCTTGGTTAGTTGGCTGGGTCAGCGGACACATATTTTAAACAAGATACCCCAATGATGATTGTGGCCAAGTTTGGTTGAATTTTGCCCAGTAGTTTCTGAGGAGAAGATTTTTGTAAAAGTTGTCAATGGAGATGACAACGAGGATGGACGCCAAATGATGAGAAAAGCTCACTTGGCCCTTTGGGCCAGGTGAGCTAAAAACTGTTCACTTACCTATATATAAATATTTACAAATCTTCTGAGTAGTTTTAGTCAATTTATTCACTAATTACCATGATTACGACAAATTCTGTATATTTCACGTTTAATTCCTGATCCAATGGCATTTCATTATAAAACCGGATGTGGGGACGCATAGCCTACGTTGTGGGTACGCACAGATACTGCCATAAAACACTTACTGACTGAATATTTGTTTAATAGTAAGTTTATGCTACGCCTCAGGGCAAAAGTTCCACCTTGGGGACAATAAACTTACTATTCAACTCTCATACTCAGTAAATACACACATACATGCTTAAGGGACAAGTGCTAGAAAGATAAAAAAAAAGTACCAAATACCTTGGTGTCGACATTGAATCACCTCTCCTGGAAACAACACATCAATAGAGTAACAAAAAAAGCAAACAGCATGCTAGGATTCCTAAAACGCAACCTAAGATCATCCAACAGCGAAACCAAGACAAATGCATATGTCACTGTATGTTGCAATGGTAAGATCCAACTTAGACTACTGTCTATGTTTATGATACTGATGGAATCCACACCAAAAAGAGCAAGTAAAAAAGGTTGAAATGGTCCAGCGTCGAGCAGCCCGTTATGCCACCAACCAATATAGGAACACCAGTAGTGTGGGCAGCATGTTAGACGAACTAGACTGGGAATCAATGAAAAACAGAAGAGTTAAATTACAGCTTACATTACTCTACAAAGTTGTTAATGAGCTTGTGGACATACCATGCGACACATACTTAACACCAATGTCATCGATTTTTTTGTTTTGTAAACTTTTGCTAGTCCAAATAATTATGACGTCTTGAAAGAAAAAAATTATAATAGCCTTTCAAGATGTCATAATTATTTGGACTAAACTTTTGCCAGTTTTTTGGACAATGGTTTGATTTTTCACACTCCAGACGGTGGAGTTAACAAACATAACCAACAACAACAACAACATGACTAAAAGTGTTATTTAAATATCATCATTAATTATACCTTTAGATAAAATATTTAGTGCATGTTTGACATCAACTGTCTTCTATAAGCGTCATTTCGACGTTGATCTCCACATTGTTTCTTGTTTCACTTTGTACTTTCGTTTTACTTTTGTAAGACTTGCTTCTGCCATAGACGTACGCCGAAGTCCGACGACTTACCGAATGCAAACGTACGTTATTGTGCATTAACGGTCGAATAATTTATTGAAGAAAGGCATAAGATACAGCTTTTCTTGTAAATTTTGTGCAACTCAACATTAAATTTCAAAATCAAAACTGTATAAAAAAGACTAGAATATTTTTTCATACAATTTTTAGGTTCTCAAAAATAATTGCCTGGACATCATCAGTGATCTTTATCTAAACTGACAAAAACGGTGGACACTAATAAGACATTTCAAAGGTTTTAATTTTCAAATGAATTAATTTCAATAAAAAAGTCGACTGCATGTCTGCCGGGGGCATGTACCGGTGTTCTGCTACTTTTGCAAGACTAACTAGAAAGTTTTATAAGTCCTGATCATTAAAAACATCTACTAATAATTTAATTTTGGATGTAACACGTCTTCTGATTGGCTGACGTTATTTTTTTATGAGCCCATAGACATAATTTAGTCATGTGACCGTGACGTCATTAACGTTTTTCATGCTTTTCTACGGTTTAAAATGGAATTTAGGATTAAATTATAAGAAATGACTGTAATATTTTTTCTGTCTATTCGAAATAACATTAAAAATGTGGTGCACACTGTTAAATAACCCGCTACGCGCGTTATTCAGTGTGCACCAAATTTTTAATGTTATTTCTTCATAGACAGAAAAAATTTTACAGTCATTCCTTAATTATATTTTTTTCTCAATGGTTAGCATGGTTAGAAGGCTACAATTTAAATTTCTATTATATAATATCAGAGACATATCATACCTCGAGTATCATACAATAGTTGCGAATCTCTTGCACCAATCAATCAGTTCCTCACGTATATTGAGTATATATCTCCAAGTCGAGCAGACATTCTAGAGGGGGGGCAAGGGGAGTCCCAATAACAGCAAAATAGCAAATTGATTTGGCTTTAATATAACAGATAACAAGGAATTAAAATGGACAAAAACAGATAACAGTAAATGAAATATTAAAATTTTTAAAGTCGGGTCCTTGACAAATCCAGTATTTATTATTTTGGGTATATTCCTTTGTAATGAATTTCATTTTCCATTTTAGAAAACTGGGATTCCAATGCTAGTCTATTAGAGTGATATTTGATTTTCATTGGTTGTAGATAATTATGGCATCTTATTTTATCATGAAGTCAGATTTGAAAATGTCTTGGGGAATGATGATGTAGTGAAGACCAAATGACAGTTTTAGTCTTATATATGTACTTTAAAATTTTAGTCTCACATGTATATAATTATGTGTACATATATTACTGATTCAGTGGCAATGGTAAATAGACACTGACAAGTCTAAGATAACATTTTATAGTTTTGAATGTTTCTTCATCAGATGACTAAAATTAGGAGGAGGTGTGTTCTTATTTCTAACAGAGGGGCACTCAACCTATATCAATATGTGCATGAAGCAAATTGATAGTTGCTAGATCCTGAATGATTATACCACAATAAAGTTTTAACCTCTGCATATATACTTATATACGATAAAAAAATCATGTCTTTTTCAGGACTTCTGAATCCAACCATGAAGTATGGAATGTTATTGAGATATGGTTTTGATCGATGGATGTTCATGAAGGACCTATAGTACAAAGTATATCACTGGATTTAGCTCTTTGTCTAAGTGTATTATTAAAGTACTTTGCTTTGAGCTCAGTTCATTGTTATGAAATTCATTCTTTGTGAAATAAAGATTTGACAGACAACTTTCGATTTGAACCAAACATATGTCCATTGACCAAATTAAAAAAAAAAAAATTACCCGACATTGCTACTCCCTCTACTAGCAATATGATGCTAGATTGTTTTAATACATCTGTACTGCCTACTGATGACTCGGTCCTGAGTGTAAATGGTCCTTTAAATATGTTAAAAAATATTATAAGGCCTATCTACATGTAGCCTAATTGATTTCATCATACATGTTCAACATTTTTCATTCATTTGTTAATTTGTTAATTTGTGTGAATTAACATTGTTACAGTAAATTTTAATTACTACACTTTCATACAAACAAATTCTGTATTGGTACATGTATCACTTATATTTGTATCCATATAACCAAAAAAAAAATGAAAAGGAATAATTTTGCAATACCTTTTGAATACTCAAACTTTTTAGATATTTAAACATATTAAGACTTATTAAGTAGATGTTGATAATATCCACTTGACATGCTTGAAATTCTATCAGATTACTCTTGGAGCAGTTATGAGTCTTTGAAGCATGATCACAAAGATTCTTTTGGTGAAATCATTTTCATATTGGTCAAAATGTTACTTTGCTTCGACCAGGTTTGGAGGAGATATAATAAAAAAATTGATAAAAATCAGCACAGAAGTTTACTTCCTTGCTCATCTAGCCCCAATCAACATGTCAGGCATTGTCATTTAATACTAAAAACCAATAAATGCATTCTAATCTGAGGAACAATTTGACATTTTAACAAAAAAATTTACTAATGACACTGACGATCCACCACAAAGTAATATAAATAGAACCATACAAATAGTAAGCAAAAACAAATAAAATGATTGGTATGATTGCCAATGAGAAAATTCTCCACAAGAGACCAAATCGACATAGAAATTAACAACTACAGGTCACCGTACGGCCATCAACAATGAGCAAAGCCAATACCGCATAATCAGCTATATAAAAAGGCCCGGAAATGACAAACGTAAAACAATTCAAACAAGAAAAATAATGGCATTATTTATGTTAAAAAAATAAACAAAAAACGAATATGTAACACATAAACAAAGGACAACCACTGAATTACAGGCTCCTTATATCATGTTCTCAAATCTGGATGTCATCTCCCATTTAGAAAAAATAAAAAAACGTGAACAGATACACCTATTATGTGTTGCTCTCCTAGCTACAAAATGTATCAAAAATCAAAGATGTAGAACATATTCTATCATAATCATTTGGTAACTAATGCAATTACTGTTTCCTCCATGCCTCATAAAAAAGGATATTAAATAAATAACACTCCAAATGCTCATATTAGTTGTCATCGTGCAACACAATTAATAACACCATATGAAAAACATAGAACTCCTTTTGTCATACAGTAAAACACTGTCAAACATCCAAATATACTATCCACACTTATCTGTGTCCACACTTGTTATTAAGGCAAATAATTTATATGTTATCAAGGTTTCAAAAGCAATGCATATATCAATGTATATTTTTTATGGTGAGTCTGCAGTGGTACAAGTTCGCTATGATTGCAATTGTTCTACTTGTAGTTAACCTTGGTTTTAGTTGACTGCTAGTAGTACAAGTTGACTTTATAGTAGGAACATGTAATAGTATGAATGGACTGGTTTCCCTGGAAAGAAAACTGAGTTTGTGTTCTATAGTACAAAAGTTATGAGACACAAATCAGACAAATGTTCACTACTACAGGGATCAAAGGTGAGGTCTGACTGACCTGCCCATAGTAAATGTAAATGATTTGTTATTTTGTCCCATACATATGAATATATATAATTTAGGGGTGGTGATCTCGACGGTTTTCAAGTTCTCAAACACGTAGGGGTAGGGTGACCCTAGGGACTTCCCCTACATTTCATTTGATTTGTTATATTGTCCCATACATGAATATATATGGTTTAGGGGTGGGGATCTCATCCTTTTCCAAGTTCTCAAACAGGAGGGGTAGGGTGACCCCAGGGACTCCCCTATATTTCATTTAATTAGTTTTATTGTCCCATACATGAATATATATTGCTTTGGTGTGGGGATCTCGACCGTTTCCAAGTTCTCAAAGAAGATGGTTGGGGTGACCACAGGGACTTCCCCTATATTTCATTTGATTTGTTATATTGTCCCATACATGAGTATATATGGTTTAGGGGTGAGGATCTTGACTATTTCCAAGTTCTCAAACAGGAGGGTGTACAGTGACCCCAGGGACTCCCCCTATCTTTCATTTGAATTGTTATATTGTTCCGTACATGAATATATATGGTTGAGGGGTGGGGATCTCAACGGGTTTCAAATTCTCAAACAGGAGGGGGGTGGTGACCCAAGGGACTCCCTCTTTATTTCATCTGATTTGTTATATTGTCCCATACATGAATATATATGGTTTAGGGGTGGGGATCTCGACCGTTTTAAAATTCTAAAACAAGAGAGGTGGGGTGAGTCGGAGTGACCCCCAGTGACTCTTCCTATATTTCATTTGATTTTTCATATTGTCACAAACATGAATATATATGGTTAAGGGGTGTGGATCTCGACCGTTTCCAAGTTCTCAAACAGGAGGGGGTAGGGTAACTCCAGGGACTACCCCTATATTTAATTTTATTTATTATATTGTCCTATACTTAAATATATGCAGAGGTGGATTCAGGCGAGGGTGCATCCCCCCTTAAATTTGCAAAGCATGGGTTGTTCTCAGCTTCATAAAGAATATTCCAATAATTTTTCCTCAATTTTTTTTAGCCTCGCTCTGCTCAGCGAAAATTTAAGTTTGCGCCCCTCCTAACCTAAAATCCTGGATCTGCCCCTCATATGGTTTAGAGTCGGGGAGCTCGACCGTTTCCAAGTTATCAAACAGGAGGGGGTAGAGTGGCCCAAAGGATGCCAACTATATATCTTATGATTTACTTACATTCAGGTATTATATAATATAGTTGCATTATTTGTGAAAATAAAGAAAGAAACTTTCAGCTACTTTAATTGACCCTTCAAAATTGAGAAAAAAAATAACCCTTCGAAATTCCAGTAATATGTTTACACTTTAAAAGCATCTCACATGCATTATCATCATTTATGAGGGCCCTCATGGGGTTTTTGATTATGTGATTACTTGGCCGTTTTTTTAATGATTATTTGATTATTAAGCCAAATATTTCATGATTATTTGATTACCTAGGACTGTATTTTTAGTTTATGATTATTTGATTACTAGAGATAAGCAAATATTTAATGATTATGTGATTATATTGGCAAAAAAATGGTGATTATGTGATTACTAGGACCCCCCATGAGGGGCCTCATTTATCACTGATAAAGAAAATTTATACTGTGACCATGAACATGTATATTGTCAGATATACTGTTCCCAGCTGTCACGTTGTATTGGATTTTTAAATTAAAATTTGTTAAAAAGTAATTTTTAGTTTCTGTATAAAAAAAAATGTGCTTTTTCTTTCTTTTACATATATCTTTTGGCTTACAATTCTAGTGTTTATATTCATTTACCATGTATTTTTTCATCTGCTTGGATTTATTTTGTAATTGATCGCCAAAACCCGGAATTACCCGGAATCGGTTGAGATATTGTAAAATTTTGTCTTCACGGCCGCCATTGTTATTGTGTTGACAATGTTGTTTTTGTCAATCAGATACGATTTTACTCGAATTTATACATTATTTGTCGGCGATTTTCTGTATAAAGCTAGCGGTTGAACAAAATGAACATCGCTGTCATGAATAATAATGATAAAAACAAGTTTTAGCTCGTTTAATTTTAGACTTTGGTGAACATGGTGAAAAGGTTTGCAAAGTTAATTCGCTTTCGGGTCGATCCGGCCCATATGTAAAGTCGATCCGGCCCCAATAAAAAATATATTTATAAGGAATAAAAATAAAGATATATATTAATTGTAATTCATAAATGTTTATGATTTTTTTTTATTATAATGTAAAAGGTGTACGGTGTACGGTAAAAAAACAAAGGCCTTTGAAAAAATATTTTCTTTAGATGAGCATAAGAAAACTAGGTTGATTATGTTTTCATTACAAGTTTTCAAGATTGAGTATATTAAAACGTATATAAAAGAATTCAGACATCAACCTGTATGTATATATATATATTTCTCTAATTCTTCGTCAATTTATCCCTTTCTGCACCCATTGTATAAAAAAATTTAATCAACGTGTGGTTCGTTTGATCTCAGTACTTCATTGGTTAAAATCCGATTGTGACGTCGAATTTTCTTGCTGTCCTCTGAATTTCCTATTGTGACGACATGAAAAAAGGCGACCATGCCTGACGACGTCACATAGAAAGAACACATCTTTTTGCAGATCATTCGAAAAGAAGGAATAAGTTTGCCTGCATAATGTTAGAAAATCATTAGAGAAACAGATTCCACCACCAAATCTCGTGTAATACGATATTTATCCACTCTCGACAGTTAAATTATTAATTTTAAAGTCCTCGCCGAGGCGGCTCGGACTTTAAAATTGAAAATTTAACTGTCTCGAGTGGATAAATATCGTATTACACTCGATGCAGTGGTGGAATCTATATATATACAACTCGTCTAAACATCAACCCAACAATGTTAGATCTGTAAATTTGCTTTCGCAAATTTTTGGTTCTTCCCTCGCCGGGATTCGAACCCATGCTACTGTGATATCGTGACACCAAATCGCCTGCACTGCAGCCGTCCCGCTAGACCACACGACCACCTGGGCTCTCAAAAAAAGAGCTTTCGGTGGGCATGTGTTACCTTTCCACGTCAGTTTTAATCTAGCGGCGTACTACAGTACATGATATATAAGGCATGAAGATGTTATTGTTACAGATCAGCTAAATTATCTATAGTAAAGGATCCTACAAATTAATGTAAGATACAGTCACAGA
Source organism: Mytilus edulis (assembly GCA_019925275.1). Classification (NCBI taxonomy): domain Eukaryota; kingdom Metazoa; phylum Mollusca; class Bivalvia; order Mytilida; family Mytilidae; genus Mytilus; species Mytilus edulis. The sequence continues at coordinate 2,488,041 of CM034356.1, read as the reverse complement.
AAATAATTATATTCATAAGTACGTCTGAGTCAGTGACAACCCTACAACAGATGTATCCATCGGATCGCCATCAATGATGGTGATACATGGCTGTGTACATAATGTATATACAACTCGTCTAAACATCAACCCAACAATGTTAGATCTGTAAATTTGCTTTCGCAAATTTTTGGTTCTTCCCTCGCCGGGATTCGAACCCATGCTACTGTGATATCGTGACACCAAATCGCCTGCACTGCAGCCGTCCCGCTAGACCACACGACCACCTGGGCTCTCAAAAAAAGAGCTTTCGGTGGGCATGTGTTACCTTTCCACGTCAGTTTTAATCTAGCGGCGTACTACAGTACATGATATATAAGGCATGAAGATGTTATTGTTACAGATCAGCTAAATTATCTATAGTAAAGGATCCTACAAATTAATGTAAGATACAGTCACAGAAAATAATTATATTCATAAGTACGTCTGAGTCAGTGACAACCCTACAATAGGATCCTTTACTATAGATAATTTAGCTGATCTGTAACAATAACATCTTCATGCCTTATATATCATGTACTGTAGTACGCCGCTAGATTAAAACTGACGTGGAAAGGTAACACATGCCCACCGAAAGCTCTTTTTTTGAGAGCCCAGGTGGTCGTGTGGTCTAGCGGGACGGCTGCAGTGCAGGCGATTTGGTGTCACGATATCACAGTAGCATGGGTTCGAATCCCGGCGAGGGAAGAACCAAAAATTTGCGAAAGCAAATTTACAGATCTAACATTGTTGGGTTGATGTTTAGACGAGTTGTATATACATTATGTACACAGCCATGTATCACCATCATTGATGGCGATCCGATGGATACATCTGTTGTAGGGTTGTCACTGACTCAGACGTACTTACATATATATATATATATATGTTAGATAAATAATTCATTTCCTAATTATACAAAAAGGGTTCTGATCTTCTATCTACAATATACTAGAAGTAAAAAAATATGAAAGTTTCACCTTAGCAAGGATTTGTATAGTAAACAATACAAATCCTTGACCTTAGTGAAAGATGATGATGTCGAAATCGTTATATTTTTGTGTTTCGCCAACTTGAAATGTTACATGGGTGTAAAATGGCAACTTCATTCCTCTTGTGTTTGTGTTATTTCCACTTTTTATCAAAATGTGGGATCTGCTTATTGATTTGTGCACAACCCGAAGACTAAATCTCCAGCCCGAGGTAGATAAATTGACTTTAAATGCGCAATGCATACTGCTATTACAAAAAATTCATGTACTACAATCAACGGTTGTTGCAGGTTTCATTTAGGACAAAGTTCAAGGTAATCAGATTAATTATCTTTAATATATTTTTTCCGCAATGGTTACTATTTTCGCGGAAAAGTAAGGTATTTATTCCACGAAACGTAGACTTTTTTTTTGCGCAATCGTAGACTTTTTTTTTGCGGAAACGTAAAACGCCGAATGTGATCCAATACGTCTTTTATCTTGTGTTATAACAAATAGCTACATACACAACGGTACAGGCCGATGTTGTTTAATTTGCCTAGTCCTTTCTATAAAAGAGAAGACAGAATGCGTTTGTTTTTAATATCATGTGCAATGGCTTTTCCTTGTGTGTTATGGGACCAACATGTGCATTTAGTGTCATTGGTTTGTTATTTTCTTGCAATAAAGAATAATGGATACTCATATTACTTGTTCTTTTTTTTTTTTATCTACACACAACTTTTCAAAGCATTGTCAATTTTAAGAAAAATAAATTGACTATATTCGATATTACAAAAGAAAAACAAGTGTAACATGTGTTATAGAAGCCTCTGATGTTACTTGAAAAAAATACAATTAGTTATTATTATATAAACACCAAACACCAAACAAAAGATCAAACTACAAAGACCTTGTTGATAACGTAACTTTAATTAATCAAGATTTGATTGAATTAAGTGATTACGATTGGCATTACCTTAGTTCACAATCATCAGACAATTATTAAATAAACAAACCAATTATAGACATGATAGACTAATGATTAGGTTAAACAAGACATTAATGATGAGTGAAATATTTACGGTTCCATTGGACTGTAAATATTTATTTAGCTACTCTGTGTGAGAAGTAAATAAAATAAAAATCGCCATGACATTCAAAGTCAAATATCTTCACATTTTAAAATATCATTGGAGCTGCTGTACAAATAGACACAATAACTATAGTTCAAAGCCACTAACAACTAATAAAAAAATCATGCATCTAAGACTAAACCAGAGACATATATACACATATGACTAAACTAACACTCAGTTTCGTATCGATTTAAAATAGTTCTTTAACTGGTACTTCAATACTTCGCTTACCTGTTGTCATCCATCATCGACACTTTTTGCAAATTCCGTTTATACAGTTCAAATTTGTCATAAATTCCTCCATATAGTGAATATAGTTTATTCATATTTTATTATGGGGCCGGATCGACTTGGGGCCGGATCGACTTTGGGCCGTTTTGACTTGGGGACGGATCGGTTTGAGGCCGGAACGACCCGATACCGTTAATTCTTATTACTTATTTTCTTTCAAGTGGAAGGTGACTACGTCGGGCGAAGCTAGAAACCAACTGTCCTAGTCGAAATTACGCTTGCAAAAGTGAAAGGTCGCGGACCTGTGACCACCGTTAATTTGCACACCTGCCTCCAAATTAAAAAGATACGAAAATTTCTTTTTCTAATTTGAAATTGCCGCCAACAGCATAAACAGTTGAACTTATTATATAATAGACTACTGACGTAGTTGTACTACGTATTGATGACAAACAATATTCCTACGACTTTTGCCATTTGGGAAATCTAAACTACTTGTCTTAAAGAGATTTTCGGCGATTAAATATTTCATACAATTGTTCCTTGACATCTTAGCCAAAGGCATAAGTCATAATAAACTACACAAGGATTCTTAATAACAAGGACGTATAACTATCTAATATACGTCCTTGTTAATAAGCACTACTTCCTATGTGTAACTTTAAAACTTTTGGATGATTCGACGATCATTTAAGGTTTTTCTGGTCATATTTTTTGTAATCCAGAATAAAAAAGTATTAAAAAAGTGTTCAATTAGTTATATATAACATAGTAGCCAGCTAGATAATAACAATGGCAAGTATTTCAGCATTTATTGGGTAGAACACTAATCTAGGCCTAAGGGTGCTCGCATAATGCAGCTTAACTGCATAAAAATCATCAGCAATATAAGATAAATCAATAGAGATCTTATACATGGGATTATATTCTATTCTTTAATGTTCTGACATAACTAAAAATGCACATTCATCCTGAAGAGCGAAATGGGCTCTTTAGAGCCTCTATGCACTTCTCACGGGCCATGATGTTGTCTGATTATTTTCACCTTAGTGATTCCCCTCCGTTTTTATTACCAAAATGATGTCTAGTTGCAAAATAAACATTGAACTACTGTCATTCAAAGAAGATATAATTATACTCCACACAATTTTAGAGTCGGGTATATTGTTTTTGACCAGTCAGTCTGTCTGTCTGTTTGTCAGTCTTTTATTTTTCATCAAATCTCCTCTGAAACCACACAACCGAATTTCATGAAAATTTATCTATAGATAATAAGGACATACTATGTGGGGTATGTGAGTGTGCTCACACAGGTTCTTAAATTTTGGAAAAGTTTCTGTCAATTGATAACATGTGAAAGACCAGTGCTACCAAATTGTCATTGAATGATGTATATTAATCATTCTGATTAAGAATACAAATCTAATGAACTACCTCCAAAGATAACAGCAGGTTTTTTTTGTCAAATAACAGCTAAAATTGAATGACAAGATTATCACAGATCTTGTCATTCATCGGTTCTAAATCTACTGTCTATAATCTTCATTAATAATTAATGGCTGATCTTTTTAAATGTTATCTAATTTCAATTAACAGTAGCACATATTGCTCATATACTTATTACTTTGTAAAAATTCAATATCCATGAAATCTATTTGTTTTTACCTCTGTTGAGTTCTATTCAAAATAATTGATAACCTGATGCTCCGCAGGGCACAGCTTTATACGACCACAGAGATCGAACCCTGAAAAGTTGGGGGCAAGTATGGACACAACATTCAAGCTCTGAATTTGGATTGTGATTAAATAGTTGACACAGCAAAGGCTTCTAACACAGAATGAATATGGTCTAATGAATTTAAAATTTTTGTTTTGCTTTTGTGCTGTTGAATATTAATCCCCTCCCAAAAAAATATTTAAAGAAAAAGTCTTTTTAAATTCTGAAATCTGAAATGAGAAAAATTTTACAGCTACACATCTCAAGACAATCATCATTTCTTAATACATAATTTTGAAGCTTTGTAAGGGAGGTAATCAAGTAATCAAACATATTTATAACAGTATTCTTTAACTTTAAATTGGATTACCTCCCTTACACTGCAATGGCGAAGCTGACACCAACGTGATACCACTATACGACCAAAATTTTTAAAATTTTTGCTGTCGAATAGAAAAACGCTTCTGAAGAGCATCTTTTCTTGATATACCTTCAATATGTAACAACACTAAAACCAAATATTTAAAGGCCAATATCGTATAAAATTGAGAATGGTAAAGAGCACCAATATTTCTTGAACTACACTGTGACCAAAAACTAAGGGACATAACAGAAAAATACAAACTAGCTAAGAATAATTTTACCCGATGCAGTAGGATGCCTAGTTTCTTGGGAATTTTTAAAATTATTTGTTGATGAGTTGTATGTCCTATATGTAAATTTGGCAGTATAATCATACACAAGCTTAAAGGAACAGACAGTCAGTATTGAACCAATGTTAAAAAAAAATAGCATTTTTGTAAATTTGATGCCTTGGATTTATCTTCATCTATATATTGTAAATTATGAAACAATCATACATTGTATTTGTCTTAGACATTAGAATATAAAATAAATTCAACTACTACCTTAAAAAAAGTCTTACACTGTTAATGGAAATACAAAATGTATTTTACTCATTGTTGAAGGTGACCTGAAATTTTTCACATCTTTTTCCTTTTGTTGATTTGAATTTCGGTGTTTTAACGCCACTTTAAAGCACTGATTTTGGGCTTTTTCGTGGCGGCCAGTTTTTATTGATGGTGGAAGCCAGAGTGCCGGGAAAAAAACCACTGACATTACGATAGGAATATTTCCTTTAGGTTTTTATGGTTATTTGTCTCATTGGTAATCATACCACATCTCCCTATTTCTGTATCAATAAGTCTATTTCTTGGCTTTATGTTAGTATAAACACTACTAAATTGTATGTGCCCTGGTCTACATGAATTAACAATCAGACAGATAGCATGAAGCTTTTCCAATTTCAAAATAGCTAAGGACTGTGAAGAAGTCAATACTGTAAATTCAGAAATTATTGTGAGGTTTTTATTATTGTGAAAAATGCCACAGAGTTGTAAACGCAATAATTTAAACTCGCATCTTGAAGTATTTTCCATGAAATAATCAGGATTTTTCGTAAGGTACGGTAGATCATAAGTAAATATTTTTTGAGACAGAATTTTCTTATACTTAGCCAGAATGAAGATTTTAATATGCTCTTTTCAAATATATAATAAAAAGGAGGGGTCACCGTGCTATTTTTCAAGCTATGAGTCGTTGAAAATTGCCTAAATTTGGTTAGATTGTTCATGGGAAAACACATTTGTGTGCATAAAAAAAAATCTATGAGATAGAATTTTGAAAAAAAATGTGAAAAGATAGGTTTTGTAATATGTTTTAAGAAAATAAAAAGAAAAAAAAGGTGTCACCGAACTTGTTTTCTTGCTACAAGTAAAAAGAAAAAAATTCCCTATCTGTCCAGTATAAATTTTTTACTAAAAGAGTTATCTTCCCTTAAATGGCTCGTTTGAAAAAAATGATTCTAAAAGCAAGAAAAATTATATTTGTTTAAATATTTTGGATTATACAATAAATTGCCAAGTTTTCTTTATATTATTAAACAGTCTAACCAATAAATTGCAAATCTGTCTTCAAATTTGCAGATTTAGGCAAATAATTTTTTTTTATTGCCTGAAGTCAATAACTTGGATAAACTACAGCATAATGTATTTTCATGATGTGAGTCTTAAGAAAAAAAAAAACATTTGCAGTGGAATGACAAAAGTAATGCTATATTAAAAAATAAATATGTCTTGAAATTCTATAAAGTCAAGTTCCAAGAATTGTACAAATAAATAAGAAATTTATTCCACATAAAAATTGCCACACTAAATTACTTGAATCACATCAACCAGTGTGACAAGTGCTTTCCCTTCCTTTGCAGCTGACATCACCCAATAGTTTTATGGGGTTCTTATTTTCAGTTTAAAGTCTTCAATTTCCATGTAGTATTTTGTAACATTTTTTGTCTTTTGGTTGTCTTTTGTTTTTTGCTGTGGTGTTGCCACGCTCTCACAACTTATGAATCCCCCCCCCCCCCCCTTTTGCTTGTTCTCCTTTTTTTTTTTTTCATCTTTCTTTCTCATACAAAGTAATGAGTGATGATAAGATTGATGGCAAGACTGCAGTTAAAGGTTACTACCGATGAAGAACTTATAAAAATAACAAAGTATCATAAGATGATCAATGATGATTGTTTGAATTATTAATAAAACGCCATTTTATCACTATTGGCTTATATCCTGGCTGTCAATCATGGTGAAGGAAGTCTGGAATGCAGGAGAGAACAACAAACCTTCTATAAACTGACAATCCACGTCAATTAAGAAGGTTTTATAATAACTCATAGAATAAAAAATAAGTTTAATAGTATTAATTGTTTCTTCATCCTAAGAATGTTGAAATAAAAACACTCTTATCTATATTTAGCGTTGCATGCCACCATCTGTCTGGGAAATATATTTTTCTACAAAAGAAAGTAAGATATTATCAACATGAATGCTATACCTGGTAGTTCACTTATAACTTCAATTTACTAGGTGGAAATAATAAACTACATTGAATTGATATTTATCATCATATCATATTGCTGGTAACAAAATATGAATATAGCACTAGTTTAAATATAAATATTAGTTTAAATACTGATTACAAGGCTATCAAAATTGAGGTAACAATATTAATTGTATTACTGAATATCATTTTTGGGGGTTTTAAATTGTTGGTCATCACCTGATTTTATTTGATTTGTGTCCCAATGATTAGTCATGTGTAGATGAAACACTTAGTTAGTGTATTTATTTTTTTAAACCTGGAACATGTATCTATTTTTTGTTTGTATTTTGAAGTAAAACATCTGTCTTTATAAGGTAAGACTTTTAAGTTCTATCCATATCAACTTATTTGTGAATCTTATTTTGGTGAAATTTTTATTCTTTTAAAGGTTCTCTTGTTCACACAATAATTCAGCAAATCTAATCATATTTGTTTATAATAACAAACTATTACTGGAAGGTGTGCCCTGTGAGCTAAAACAATGAACGTTCTAGAGCTTGATAAACATGAGCAAGCACCATACTTTTTCTTGATTGATAAGTAGTTCTTGTCTCCATTTAAGAGATTGATAGTAGTTCAGGAAATCTTCACCTCACTTGATTGACCTGTAGGATAGCTTATTGCATGTATGAATACAGTATTATTAATAGGGTACCATTTTTTGTGGATTTGGTTGCTATAGGTGATCAATGAATTCAAATGTTCAACAACATTTATATATTTTCTTGTTAGTATATCAGATAGAAAAAAGATGGAAAATAAATATCAACCAGATGCTCTGCAGGGCTCAGCTTTATACGACCACAGAGGTTTAACCCTGAACAGTTTGGGCAAGTATTGACACAACATTCAAGCTTGATACAGCTTTGAATTTAGATTGTGATTAAGTAGTTGACACAGCATAGGTTTATGACACAGGATGAATGTGGTCTAATGAACCTAAAAAAAAAATTTGGCTTTTGAGCAATACAGTATGCTGTTGAATAATAATCCCCTCAAAAAGAGTTTGCAACAATAACTACTCATTTTAATACATCATAAAATATTAAAATATAAAATGACATACAGTAATGGTTAAAATTAATATCAATTGATAGTAACTTCTAATATGTCTAAATACAAATTTACAGCTAATTATCTAAAGACAAACATTATTTCTTAATACGTAATTTTTAAGCAGTGTAGGAGAGGTAATCAAACATATATACAACAGTATTCTTTAAATAAAATTGGCTTACCTCCCTTACACTGCTTTAAATTGTCTTTTAACAAGAAAAACCCTTGTTTCCCCATTTTTTACCCATAATTGCTAAATGATTTGATCCATAACCCTTATAACCATCCTTTTGTAGTATGGAAACTTGTGGAATAATTTCAGAGAGATTTATACACGTAAACACAAGTTATTGACTGGAAACTACAAAATGCTTATTTGGGCCTCTTTTTTGGCCCCAAATTCCTAAACCTTTGAGACCATAATGCCCAACATCAATCCAAACCTTCTTACTGTGGTATTAAACATTGTGGTACAATTTCAGACCAATTGGAATACTTATACACAAGTTGATATCCTAAATGTAGAAAAATGCTTCTTTTGGGCCACTTTTGGGCCCCTCATTCCAAAATGGTTGTCTGAGATCATCAACCCTAAAATCAATCCTAATCTTCCTTTTGAGTTATTGAACATTTTTATAAAATGCATAGAGATCCATTTACTTAAACTAAAGTTATTGCACACCAAATGTGTCTTCAGACAAAGCAGACGTCGACGAAGCAGACGACATCATACCATTATACAAACGCAAAAAAATTTTGCGGTCAGATGAAAATATTTACTGAATCCATGAAAATATAGGAATTCACATAGCTTGACAGAGACCGCTATCCTTACCTCTCCCTGATTTATTGTGCATTCTATTGGTTTATCATCAGGATGTAAATTAGGATAATCTTCAAACAACCATTGCAGGGTAGTTCTGTTGGGATGAAAAGATGGGGTTTTCTCTGGTGGATATAAAAACCAACGCTAAAACAAATAATTAATATTATTCTACACAAGATTTAGATTTATATTCAACACTTTGTTCAATATGGAAAAACAATAGCTGTGCATATTTAAAAGGCACTAATCTTTCCACAATACCAAATTGCTTAAATGTTCTACGTACAAGTTGAAGTTAAAAGCCATCTCTTAAAACTAATATTTTCATAAACCCTTTTAGCTCATTGGTCTTTAAAGGTGAAAGGTTGTCAGTGCAAACCTGGTGCAGTCAAATAAAAATTATTCCTACCATCCAAACCCCAAAACATTGTTGACAAAAGATATGTATTGTGCTTGGGGTTTATCTAGGAATAATGTTTTTAATATGGGAAGCCAAGGTCAGCATGGTCATCTCAAGATCAGCTTAAGATTAATTCTTAATTTAGAATTTACAGTAAATTAAGTATAAAAATTAAAATTAGTTCCATGCAAACAACATATTATATAATTAACTCCTCAACCCTTTCACAATGTTTCGTAACTTTGCAATTTTCCTTATATAACACAATGTTTTGTTGTAGAATACAATGGTTTTTTTTTATAGAACACAATGTTCCATTATAGTACATAATGTATAGTTTTGGTACACACTGTTCATTTATGGTACACACTGTTTACTTATGGTACACTGTTTAGTTATGGTACACACTGTTTACTTATGGTACACACTGTTTACTTATGGTACACACTGTTTAGTTATGGTACACACTGTTCAGTTATGGTACACACTGTTTACTTATGGTACACACTGTTTAGTTATGGTACACACTGTTTACTTATGGTACACACTGTTTGGTCTTGGTACACACTGTTTAGTTATGATACACACTGTTTAGTTATGGTACACACTGTTCAGTTATGGTACACACTGTTTAGTTAAGGTACACAATGTTTAGTTATGTCTAACATGTTTAATGGTGCAGTATAATTTTTTTTTAAATAAAATACCTTTCTTCCATAAATAACTTCACCAAAACCTGGACCATGAAAATGAAATGGTACACCAGTCCCTGCATCTACAAAATGAATTAACTATTGCGAATTTTCATATTTCACTAATATTTAGAAATAAATCCAAATAAAGTGATATTTTCACCAGTTCTTTTTGTAGAGTGTTCCTTGGCATATAAGATTTCATAAATTGAAGGAAGAATATTAGAAGATAAAACTTTTTCGAAATCATGCAAGCTATAGAAAGTATTTGCATTATTGGCACAAAATATTGTAGCAGTAAACTGTTGCTGTTAATGGAACATCTTTGTGTAAATATTCTCACTGTACACCGTTGTACAAATACTTAGTTATGTCCTGCAGTAGATTTTCCTGGCTTTCATAAACAGCATTTTGATTCAGTTGAGGTTTATTTCAAGCTACTGATTTGATAGTTTTTATGCTTATTATAAGTAACATGGATGAGTTATTTTCTGCTCGTTCTACTGTCAGTCAGGGGTAATACTTGTACAAGTAATTCTATTTACTTGAAGAAGTAAAAAAAATATACTTATATAAGTAAATTTGTAGGATACTTATATAAGTGTAAGTAATATACTTGTATAAGTAAATTTTTGAGAAAATTATGGGGAGATTATTCAAACATTATAATTTACTTATATAAGAATATATTTTTTTACTTATATAAGTAAGTTTGAAGGATACTTATATAAGTAAATTTGTAGGATACTTATACAAGTGAATTTAAAAAAAAATTACCTAGTTATGTCCCTTAGACATTCAGATTTTTTTTACTTATATAAGTGAAAAAGTCATCTTATTTTCATTTCTTAAATTCTTAAGATTTCATTGCTCTAATAGAATTTTTATTTGTCTGCCCATTGCAGATGTCTTTCTAATCATTTAAGTGTAATTTCATGGACAATGAAAATCCCATTTGTCTGTTATCTTCAGAACACTGGTCATTTACAAGTCCCAAAGGAGCAATTTTTGAAGGCTTTGTGCAAATACTTAAGATCTTTGCACAATCAGTTTCTTTCTTGAATTAACGAGATGAAACATTGAACTCTAATAAAAAATTATGAGCTAACCTGTGGAAAATCATTAAAGGCATACTTTTACATCTTTTAAAACTTGAGAATGTTGGTGGAATTGTAAAAACTTGTATAAGTAAAATTTTGAGAAAATTAAGTGGAGATTATTCAAACATTATAATTTACTTATTTAAGAATATTTTTTTTTACTTCTTCAAGTAAATAAAAATTACTTGTACAAGTAGTACCCCTGACTGACTGTTTGATGACAAAATATTTTTCATAAAAAAGTTTTATGCATTTCTGTAAATATGCACAAGGAAACAAAAAGCCACAAACATAAATGCCCATTTCAATAAATATGACCTTGTACTTTAGAAGAATAACCCAAAACTCATTAAGAACATAAATACCTGCAACACCAAAGCTGTAAGCTCCTGTCATAAAAGGTAACTTATAAGGTGGTGGTTTGTATCTGTTAAACACATCCTCCCATTCTGTATAATTATTGTCTCCAAACCAGTAAAAGGTTTCTAAATAAAAGTATAACTTCTGTTAAGTTTAAATGTTATAAAATAGATGTTTGATTTAATCAAAGATGCAAAACAAGAGAGCACACACTAAAATGTCTAGCCTACTTTGCTGATCAAAATTGATTTTTTGTTGAAAGTTCTATAGATAAAGGTTTTACTACAAGAGTCACATAATCATAAATAATTATCAATAATACATAAAAGTGAGGTAAGGTCATGTAATGTTTATTGGTCGTTATGGTTATAAATCTGGAGAATCTTGTATTATATATGCATATTTTATACAGAAAAAAGCGTTGTGTGGATTTAGACGTTTGGCGGGGAAATTAGTGGCAGGGTCGAAAGTTATAGGGGTGATCGTAAGGGACTCTCTATGCTCCGTAAGGGTAACATTTAGAGAACACCCCTATCAAGAAAATAGTATATTCGCCCTGGGGTATATAAGAGAGTGAGAAACGGCATTCGAGGCTGTCAGTTGGCTGTCGATGAGCTGACATCCCTCAACAGAGCGTATGTCGGATATATTAAGTGCTGGAAGAGCCTTGATATTCAGAGGACACTTTGTATTGGGTACAAAGTGGATGTACACGTTGATAGGATTGACATAGCAGACTGTCCCACTCGGAGGACAGGCTGTTCCAGGTCGCACTGTCTGGTAGTGACAGACTGTCCCACTCGGAGGACAACTTGTACCAGGCTGCACTGTCTAGTAGTAACAGACTGTCCCATTCGGAGGACAAGCTGTACCAGCCATACTGTCTTTAAGTGACACATCGTCCAATCTTGAGGACAGGCTGTTCTATTGTATTATAGTTGTATATATATTTGTCTGTTGTAAATTTATTTCGACAAAGAGTCAGTGTGAATATTTTAGTTCATTGTGCATAACATAGATAGTTGTAGTTTATAGTATTATCGTATTGTTTGTGGACAACTTGGATCCAAGTATTGACTGGAACGGACGTTTCGGATATAAACGCCTGGTTACACGTTACAGTCATATGAAATATGCCCAGACGGACATGCTCAACGTGGCATTCCTTCCATACATCAACTATTGTTGATATATTGCTTAAAGTATCTGAAAAAACAGACCTAACCATGAAAACATTGATAAATAAATCATGAAAATGATCTTAAGGTCAGAAGAACCAGCTCGATGTACATATTCACCTTAAATACAGTCGAAAAAATGCTAATTTGTTACCCATAAAGCTGGGAGGGAAAAAGATGATCTCATACAAATGACAATCAGTACTAGTCCTAAGAATGTGTTCATTTATACATACCATTTCCAAGCATTGTTAAGGTCTGAGGTTTCATAACATTTTCTATATAATACTTTAATGACACATCTCCTGAAATTAAAACATTATTATTTATTCAATCTAATGCATCCCCATTACATTTGCACACAAAAAACATCCAATTTACATGCAACTTTTTATTACAGCCCCAAAACTTCTTTCCTAGTAATAAATACAAGTAGCTTTAATAATAAAAACAATGCAGGATAACTGGTATTTATGCAATTCCAGAAGCACATAGGTATAAAATATATATAAATGCAGCTGTTGAAAGGTTGTTGTAATGGCAATCATATCTCCATATTTTATATAAGTATGTTATAATTTTCAGTCAGCTTTTCATTTACTGCTGCCAAATTAACAAGGTGGTATCTGTTTAGAAGATTTTTGATGCTGTAAAATTGATTGATTACCCTTGTTTATTTTATTATCAGGACTATAAGGATCCCCATGGAAATAGGCTTACCCATATTGTTTAACCCTGCCGCATTTTAGCGCCTGTCCCAAGTCAGGAGCCTCTGGTCTTTGTTAGTCTTGTGTAATTTTTATTTTTAGTTTTTTGTGCTCCATTTGGAGTATAGAATGGCGTTCATTATCACTGAACTAGTATATATATTTGTTCAGGGGCCAGCTGAAGGACGTCTCCAAGTGCAGGAAATTCTCGCTGCATTGAAGACCTGTTGGTGACCTTCTGCTGTTGTTTGTTCTATGGTCAGGTTGTTGTCTCTTTGACACATTCCCCATTTCCATTCTCAATTTCATTGTTTCCTTTAATGGGTCATCCTTGGGTAAAGGCATTAGTGGTACCTATGTAACAGCCATTGCTATATTTTGAGGTTGTAGTATGTTAAGGCATTAGTGGTACCTATGTAACAACCATTGCTATATTTTGAGGTTGTAGTATGTTAAGGCATTAGTGGTACCTATGTAACAACCATTGCTATATTTTGAGGTTGTATTTCACATTTGTGTATACTGCCTTTCTGCTTTTACCTGAATAAATATTATTATTATTATAACAATTCATTAGGAAAAAAACTTTGGTTGATAAATATAATGTCTTTGAATCATTACTTACTTTTTTCATATGAGTATGTGTTAGCTGAGCTTAGTCTTATCTTTTTTGTCCCATGATTTCGTATCAATTCATCCTTACTACAAATTTGGTGAAAGTTTCTGTTATCTGTGGCACCTTTTACAACTACGGGACTTTGGTGAGCATATCTGTAAAGTAAAACAACACTTGAATGAGCATTGCTGGTATGTTAAAACATGTAAAAAGAACATTAAATCAGCAGTTAAAATGTATATTGTAAAATTTGATTAACTTTAGCACTTTTGTTAGGTATAACCAGAGGTTCAAAGAAGTCTGAATTACTCATCTGGGGAAAATATGTCATCTTGATATTGAACTAAAAAGATCATTCTACATGTTCTATATGTTACGAGTGATAACAAGTGAAACTTTTGTTAAAAACCATTATTGATTTCACTTAGATATCCCAAAAAGTCAACAGTTCATTAAAATCGTATTTGAAGGCAATAAATCTATTCCTGCAACTAAGGAATGGTTTGACAGTTATGATGCATGTGATGGGTTTACCATAACCAAACCATTTTTGCTCCCGTCATATTTTCCTATTTCATCTAAATCATGTACATTGGACGACATTTTTAAAGATAGTGGACTAATATTTTAAAATAAGGCATGGTATATATATATATACATATTGGTTGATAAATCAAATTAAAGGTCTGTTTGTTGATAAAAAAATATAGTGAAACAAAATTAAAAAAATATAGTAGTAAACATTAATTAATCCTTTGCGGTAAAACAACACTCTATTGTCGGTGATTGAACATGTTGCAATGTCTTAGGTTTCAATGACATCATGAATAATAAGGACAGTACAGCATCTACATAATGCCTTGTGATTGTATATATCTTTCAATCCTAATAAGATAAACAAAACTAACCTTTTAATAAATTCTTCTTGTGATAATTGACTTGCATCTCTAACTTCTATATTACAAGGTCCTTCAAAAGCTAGTATTGATGATTCATCTGTAGCCCTAAAAATATATATTCACATTATTAAGAATATCAAGGTTAAAACAAGGTCCTTCAAAAGCTAGTATTGACGATTCATGTGTAGCCCTGAAAATGTACATGTATATTCACATTATTAAGAATATCAAGGTTAAAACTTGTAAGGTCCTTCAAAAGCTAGTATTGACGATTCATCTGTAGCCCTGAAAATGTATATATTTTCACATTATTAAGAATATCAAGGTTAAAACAAGGTCCTTTAAAAGCTAGCATTGACAATTCATCTGCAGCCCTGAAAAATGTATATTCACATTATTAAAATGTATAAAGAATGTCAAAAATTAAAACGAGGTCCTTCAAAAGCTAGCTATGTACATTTCATAACCTTGAAGGCAAATTAAACTTAAGTAAGAGAACGGAAACTAAAAATTCAGCAATATATCCATTTGTAAAATGACCCTAGAACGGTAAAAATTACACAACTAAAATTCAAACTCAATCTGTATTTTTTGGTAATAAGTATTGTGTATAAGTTCCATAACATTTGGTTGAGGCAAACTACAGTGAGAGAACAAACACAAAAAAATCAGCAATTTTTCCATTTGTAAAGGGCAGAACTCTAAAATGGTAAAAATGACAATCAAAATTCTATCTTAATCTGTGTTTTGAGGTAATGAGCATTGTGTATAAGTTCCATAACATTTGGTTGAGATAAACTAAAGTTAGAGAACAGAAAGAAATAAACAGCTGCGCCCTGAGTGCATTATATAAATATGCTCGTCATCCATTGTCATCTTGTGTGTGAAGTTTAATGCAATAATCATAAAAAGGTTCTGAGATATGGTATAAAAAAGAAGATGTGGTATGATTGCCAATGAGACAACTATGCACAAAAGACCAAAATGACAGACATTAACAACTATAGGTCACCGTACGGGGCCATATACAAAAAAAAACAACCTTTTTTTCTACCAAAAACTCAATAACTCGATCTTAAAATAAAATTTTGAATCATCACCAAAAAGTATCATGATCTTTAAATTAATATACATGATATAAGACATGTAAGAAGTGCGTAAAGTTTTCAGCACTAATCATAATTCGTTTTTGAGATACGGCGCGACATGTGAAAAAAACACACCCTTGTTTTAGTTATAAAGTGCTGTAACTCAAAAAGTCTAAATCTTATTTTCACCAAAAAGTATACAGATTGTTTGACCATCATCATGATCATGAGAAACTATATTAAGTTTTATGAAGTTTGGATAAGTGGTTCTCAGGTTACTGTGCGACATGTGGACACCAGACAGACAGACAGGCAGAGGCTGGACATTTGTATACAATAATACAACAATTTTTCAACAGGTAAAGGGGCATAACTCTAGAATGGTAAAAGTGAATGTGAATTTGCGGTCTAGTGGTTTAGACCTATGGCTACAGAGCTGAAGGTCCTGAGTTCGATTCTCATTCAGAGTGCTTCAATTATCAGTACATCTGAAGGGTGATGTTCACCCTCGCACACATCTCTGATACCCAGACCGAAGTTTAAACTAGAAATAGAAGTTTAAATTAGAAATAGATTGGGTACTTTTGGGCCTCCGATGGTCAAAGTTCCTCCCGACTTTGAACATTTGACCAAAAAAGTTTGTTTCCAGTTTTTGGAGAAAAAATAATTTGTTTTTGATTCTGAGAAGAAAAAAAATGTTTGTTTCCCCCTCAGCTGCCACTTTATGTAATGCTAAAATTGAAAGAAAAAAAATTGTTTTCGACTTGTCGTGAAAAAAATAGATTGTTTTTCACCACAGGCGAAAAAAAAAGTTTGTCCAGAAAAAAAAAATCCATACCCCCTCCTCCCGAAAATCAAATGGTTGCTGCCTTAGAGAACCGAAACCAAATTTGGGACGTAGGACAGTGAGGTCATAAAAAATCTAATGAGACATGATGTAAACAGGTAACGAGAATATATATAATTATAATTATTTAGAGAAAAAGTCAAAAAATTTATCATCCAACATATTTGAGGAAACTTTTTTAAAATTAGAAACATGAAAAACTTAAATTGGGGAATTTGGACAATAACTATTCACCTACCATCCACCGTTGTCTAAAGACACACATATTGAACAAACAATAAGTGTAAATATTACATGAACTAGAAGTAAGTACCACACGTCACACATTACGAAGTAGAAAACTGGTAATTAGTCAAACCTCAATACTGGAATAGTAAAGTCGGGTCAACTTCCAAAGCAAGACCGTCGGCTATCCGTATTTTCGCCAGTTGGCGTACGCCGATTTGGGAAACTTGACCAGAAGATGAAAATCGACGTATCTTGCATAGAGATCGTTTTTAATGAATTTTTGATCACTTCTTATTTCCCATATCTCCTAGGTTAGGATGAAATTTGAAAAAAGGCAGGACAGGATTTTGAGTAAAAAAAAAGGCAGGATGAGTAACTTGGCCAAAAAAAGGCAGGATGACAATTGTTGTAAAAAAGCCAGGATAAGCTAAGAAAAAAAAAAGGCAGGACCGAATAGACTGAAAAATAAAAAGGCAGGACAGAGATTACAAATAAAAAAAAGGCAGGACACAATTTTTCATCCTACCCCCCCTAAAAATCAAATGGTAGCTCCCTAAAGAGCAGACAACAGCCGAAGGCCACCAATAGATCTTCAATGCAGCGAGAAGCAGTCTTATGATTTTTTAAGCTTTGGTCATACCAAGTTTTATTAAGATTGGTCAACTTTCCTATCCTTGATTTCTATGTTGTAATGTTACACTATAGATTCAGAAAAGGGTGAAGGTTGGAACCTATAAACGTTTAACGTGACCTGCTGCATTTGCATGAGAGCTAGCACCTATCCTAATTCAGGAACCTCGTTGTTTTTATATAGATTAGACCGTTGGTTTTCCTGTTTGAATAGTTTTACACTAGTCATCATTTGGGGAATTTCATATAGCTTGCTGTTCGATGTGAGACCGACTTTAACCTATAATAGTTTTCTCCTACAAGTTGTGACTTCAAGTGGATGGAGAGTTGTCTCATTGGCACTCATATCACATCTTCTTATAGCTATATATATATATATATATATATATATATATATATATATATATATATATATATATATATATATATATATATATATATATATATATATATATATATATATATATATATGTTAAAATCGTCTTTTAGCGCAAAACCTTCAACAGGTCAACTGACAATTTCGGTTATACAAGATTTATTTTTCTTAATTTTTTGTTTTTGATTTGATTGCAAAATTTTGAGCACCTCTAGCTGTTTCTATTCTTATTTCACAAATGTATTAAATTGGTCGATTGCAGACTGTTGCTAGTTGGCAAAGCTGTGTATTAGATGTTGAACTTAATGTGTCTTGTTTTTTTAATGGTTTAGTGGTTTTGTTTTGACTTTCTAATGATACTGGTATAGAAATATTTAAATTCATTAAATCTTCATGGGATTCGATAAACTGATTTCATTTGAATTAGCTGCTCCTTGTCCAGTGGCATGTATTACATCTGTGACATCACATTCCAAAAATGCTATTAGGAAAAGCTTAGTACAGCTGTGGGTTGAAAGTCTGAAAACGTTATCTCTATCTGCAACCCTGAGTTTTCAAGATTATAGCTTATAATATATGTACATTGATTTTATATTTACATTGTGTCATAGATCAAAATTTATTCGTTCAGTGAGTGCATTGTTCCCTCGTTTTTGTTAATATTCTTTTGATTTAGTTAAGCCATTTCAGTTGATATTTTATAGTGTGTCTTTTTATATGTTGTGATGTTACGCTATTGTTAGGGTGAAAGTTGCAATGATACCTATTAAAAACGTTAAATCCTGCTGCATTTGATTGCACCTATCTTAAGTCAGGAAGCTCGTTTTTTATATAGATAAGACAGTTGGTTTTCCTGTTTGAATGGTTTTAAACTAGTCAATTTTGACCCTTTATAGCTTGCTGTTCGGTATGAGCCAAGGCTCCGTGTTGAAACCGTACGTTGACCTATAAAAGTTTATTTCTACAAATTCTGACTTAAATCAAGGAAGATAAGCTATTAACACGGTCGTGTTTTTCTCTGACTGTTTATGACGTCTTTACAAGTGCTAAATCCATTTGATGTCAGTGAATGTGTAGTGAATCTGTGATTGATAATTTTGTTTTAGATGGTTGTTGGTTTTTTTTTATCTGTTATTGGCTTTGAACTAGCTATCAGTAACTGCGAGTACTCTCAGATCTGTATTTAGTCAAGTTAGTGTCTTTTTGTTGTTGGGATGTACAAGTACCGGGCCACGTCCACTCTTGTGTTTTTATTAGAGGTATTTCTATTTGTATCCATCTGAATCGCTTAGCCTTTTAACTGATTTTAAATTTAATAGTTCGTTCTTTCGTTGTATGGTTACGCCACTGTTTATATGGTTAGGGGGATGGTCTTGACGAAAGAAAAGATAAAACATTAATTTATTGATTGATCATTGCCCAAAAAGGCTATATCGCGGCGATAAAAGAAAATATTTTGGATGCTATATATAAATGGCGCAAGACAATTTCTTTTGCAACCTCTGTGTCCACTCTAACAATATGCCCACACATACCATGTACTGTCGGAAATGACTAAAATCCAAGTATATTGTGAAAACGACTTAGTATATGATCAGCATAAACTTAATTTCAGCCAAATTATGCTCCCAATCAAATGTTATTGAGCTTGCCAGAATCTAGCTTATATGGCATCTATATGTTGTGTACAAGTTATCATTTTGTACAAATTATAATTTGTATTTTGACTTTGTACAAAGTGTAATTTGTACAAAATTTGACAAAAATTCACTTATAACTTGTACAATATTTTATAATGTGTATTTTGGTGAAAAAAGCATTGATACACACTACAGATTTGTTAATAAATGACCACACAATTCACCTCATTTATCAAATACTAAAATAATTCTTTATCAGTCGTTTGAGATGGCATCGGGAATTGCACAACATCTTTTGAATTTCTCATTTTTACATTTAAAAGTACTGTACCCGGCTATGCATTTACAAGGGGGAAAAAAACCTGACAACCTGTAACAGTTGTTAAAGGCTGTTTAACTGCCTTACATAGCGAAGTTAAAGCACGTTGAAACCATTGCTGTGAATAAGTATGTGTTTTTCAGAGCTTCAATTTAACTCTAAGACATAAATATCCTGTTAAAATTTATACAGCTTTTCCGATTTGGTAACCGGACAAAATCTCCAGATTCAACAAATGCGCCTTAGATATATTGAGGACAGATTTGGACACGATCATATTGAGGAATATGTATAATGAAATTAACCCCTAACAACAAGTTATGATAGTTACTGTTTTTTTTCGTTGTAATATATTAGTGTTGGATCTATTGTCCACACAGTGCACTCTTCCTTGTAAGAATGATCGGTGTTTCAATATCAGTGTCTTGCACAATTTAACTTCAAAAGAGGGACGAAAGATACCAAAGGGACAGTCAAACTCATAAGTCTAAAACAAACTGACAACGCCATGGCTAAAAATGAAAAAGACAAACAAACAACAGCACACATGACACAACATAGAAAACTAAAAAATAAACAACACAAACCCCACCAAAAAACTAGGGGTGATCTCAGGTGCTCCGGAAGGGTAAGCAGATCCTGCTCCACATGTAGCACCCGTCGTGTTGCTTATGTGATAACAAATCCGGTAAATAGTCTAGTTCGGTAGGTCACATTCATGAAAGGGAAGGGGATGGTAGTTACGAAGTAAGGAACATATCCGATATCATTTGTGAAACGGTTATTCCATATAACGGTCAACCAACTCGTGATGGTGTCCGTAAAATTTACGAAGGGATGATTTCAACTTCACCTTTTGGAACTCTTGGTTTAATAGCTTCCTTGTGAGCAGCAACCCTCTATCAAGAAAACCATGATAGGAAATGCAAGCACGGGAATATCGTATCAATTGGGAGATATATACCCCGTATGCAGGTGCTGTTGGAATGTTGCTACTTAGAAATGGAAAGTTCACAATTGGAAAGCTGAAATCATCTCTTTTGTTGTAAAGTTTTGTTTTCAACCGACCCTCATTGTAAATTTCTAGATGTAAGTCAAGATATGAGGCCGACTTAACTGTATCTGTAGTATCCTTTATCTCTAGCTTGATGGGATAGATGCGTTCCACATAGTCACCAAATTTTAAATTATTTAGTGAAAGAACATCATCTATATAGCGGAAAGTAGAGTTAAAGGATATTGTAACTTCTTATCTTTCTTCCTAAGAAGTTTCTGCACGAAGTCAGCTTCATAATAATAAAGAAACAAGTAGAGTGACACAGTTTGTTCCCATTTGAATGCCGACAGTCTGTTGAAAAACACGTCCTCCGAACGTAACAAATATGTTGTCAATCAAGAAATCAATCATCTTGATAATATCAGTTTCAGAGAATTTTTTGTTTGAATCAGAGTGAAAGTAGGATTTATCCCTCCCTAAGACAAGATACTTGTATCTACGTTGGCCATTCTTTTTTATGAAGCAAAGCAATACCAATTCTTTTAATTTGTCTTTTAGTTTGGAATGTGGAATACTTGTGTAAAGAGTAGAAAAGTCAAATGTTATAATACTGTTACAAGATGAAAGAGAGTTAGATTGTATGTACTCTAAAAGATCTTTGGAATTTTTAAGTATCCACATCTGATTCACGCCACCTCTAGAATAGGCAGTTTCACAATAACTTTGAAGCCCGTCTTTGATTGCTGATAAAATAGATGTTAATAATTTAGAAAGAGGTTTCGTGGAGCACTTGGAAGACCCAGCAATATACCGTTGTTTGTAAGGACACTTATGTAGTTTAGGTATCCAATATAGTGATGGAAGATCCAGTTCTTCATCTTTGGTTGAAATTCCAAAGGAACACAGAACAGACCTATGATTATCCAGGATTTCCTCTCTGGTAAGTGTCGTGAGGGTATATGTTGAATTTCCAAGTTAATTGTCAATACGTAATTCGTTTATCAAGCAGTTAATGTAATGAGTTTTACACACAAAAACGACGTTGTTTGGGGCTTTATCTGCGGGGACAACAACATAGTTGTCATGGAGGTAGGATAGGTGTTTTGCAACATTTGGGTCTTTAAAGATTGTCGCAGCATGGTCATTGATAGACCCATTCAGTTTCTTAATTTTGATTTGTATCAACGACTTCACTGCCTTAATCCATTCGGAAAGAGTGGCTACGTCTTCCTTCTTGCGCTTAACATGCATGTAACATAAAGATAGTACTATATACATATTCGATAATTACAATGTTAGATAAAAAATAAAAATTTTGCACATAGCTTTTGTTGAGTTTCTGTGTTGTCTCCTTCCTTTCATTTAATACTTAATATCACAAGTTAAAAAAAGTATAAACACCCTAATTTAAAGTCTTTAAAAGATCACATGGTACCTATATTTTTTAGATGTTGCAATATGTCAGATGTTAAGCTTTATTCGTGCCATGTCCATTGTCCGTGCCTGCCTTTTTCTCATTATGGTCAAAGTCTGTTTTGTGATATTTCAATAGAAAATATAATCAAAATATGAAATATGACATTCGCCTTTTCTAAATGTTCTGTAAATATTGTCACTGAATACACACCCAAGTTGAACAAAGCATGGGTGAAGTTAAAAAAAAAAACTACATCCGAGACAAAATATAACAGACTGTGTATGGTGATGTGCCGCCCTTGACATTGACATAAAATAATTATCTGTTTACATTTTTACAACTTTATTTTCATTTCGGTAGCTTAAAGTAGCTAGATTCCCATCTTCTAAAAATATAGAATAGATTACTAAAGATTTCCCTTTTATTCCCTTGTAATGGTCTGGATGGGGGTATCTTAATTTTCCTCTATTTTGTCCATTATTCTCTATTCAGTATTTTATGTAAACAACTATTCTTCCTTCTCTGATCTTTATCACAATTTAGCAACCCAGTATTCACTTTTTTTTAGGTGGGGGTGGGGTTAGGGGTCTCTATTTTGGGCCACTTATGTATATTCTGTAAACCCCAATCAGACTCTTATTCATACTCAATCCAAAAATATAACTATAAAATGGTTTATAACCAAAACAAGAAAAATATCGTTGTGGTAAATTAATATAAGCAAACAAGGTTTTTTTCACCTTTCAATTCAATTACTAATCAATAACAATTATATACAACCATTATTACTTTTGAGACGACCACTTACATTTTACCGGTCGTAGTCGTTATTAACTGTAGGTGTATACAATTGTTGAAAAGGTCTATTGTGCTGTCAAGATAATAAACTTGTATTAAAGTGTAGAAGTCCTAGGGAACAACTGAAATACTAAAACATGATAGTGATACGGTGTGTAGCAGTCAAAACAATCAATCAATATTTTGATTTGTTGGAGTGATCATTTCATCAAATAGTAGCGGTTAGAAACTCAAATGTATGCAGTCACAATTAATATTTGGATTTAATTAGTAGTAATCGTTTATTAAACTTAGCTTATAAGAGTGAACAGTTTTGGTTGAAATTTTATCAAATCTTTTAACAAAATCAATGTATATATATAGATTTATTAAGTACAACTCCAACAACAAAAAGTAACTAAAAGAGATATTATCCTACTGGACCGCATATCATTCGTGAGATTCGTGTTCCTGGTCTTCGGTTTAGATTTTTGCAGACATTTTTTGTCTTTTTATCTTACTCTTTTTTGTTATTTGTCATATTTCTTTGTTTTTCTTCGAATGTGCATTCCTAACTGTCTTTTGGTTTTTCTGTCACTTGTTTTTGAAGCAATACTTTAATGTGGTTTATGTGTATTGCATTGCAATTCTGTATAGATCTTTAATAAAATTAACGGTACCAATTTTCTTGCACCAGATGCGCATTTCGACAATACATGTCGTTTCAGTGATGCTCGTGGCCGAAATATTTGAAATCCAAAGCTGATATAAAAGATGAAGAGCTATAATTTAAAAGGTTCAAAAAGTATAGCCAAATCCGTGGAAGGAATCAGAGCTTTGCATGAGGGAGATACATTCCTTAATTTATAATAATTTCTATCATTTTGTAACAGCAAATTTTAATAACACAAAAAATCCGTATTTTCATGGCAGTACCGAAAACTTTAAGAGTTTTGCACAAAATCGAGGATTCTTTACCATAAATCATGTCACTGTATATAACATACTATGAAATACAGGCGCCGATACTGCGATGACGTGAGACCAATGACGTAGAAGCTAGCAACTATAGATCACCGTACTGCCTCACCTATTAGCAAAAACCATATCACATAGTCAGCTATAAAAGGTCCCGAAGTGACAGCGCAACAATATTAAACCAACGACCTGATTTATTATCAAAACTATAAACGACGAGCAAACATGATAAACAGCAAAAAACGACAACTACTGAATAACAGGTTCCTGATTTGGGACATGCACATACAGAATGCCGTAGGGGTTATACATGTTTTGTGGCGCCTAACTTTGCCTTTACCTGGAAGACCAGTGTTGCAAATATTACAACAGTGTGTGACGTACAAACTATAAGCCTAGTATCTTTGATAAGTTTTTATTCTTATATGTAAAGCACTTGTAACAAATTTGCAATTTGCCACTAATTATCGGTTAATGCAATTTAACCAGAATCGACCATTATAAACGAACATCAATTGAATTTAAATACATTGGTTGTAACATTCATTTGTATTTTTCATTTTCCTCCTGATTTGTGAAAATTGTTGATCAAACACTTCTACATATATCTTCCATTTTCGTTATTATGATATCATTATTCATACACATTTAAGCATTTGACTATAACAATGGTAATACAAGTCTGATTTCTAATACTTTCTTAATGATAAAATTTACATCAATCATTGATTCCTATGAACAAAATCTCCTTAGATGCCTTAGAAGCTTATACCAAATAAATCATCATCATTAAATTTGATATT
>CM034356.1:2267866-2462994 GCA_019925275.1 Mytilus edulis | reverse complement strand
TTCGATGTTAACACAAGAAAAGTTTACTATATGGGGGAAATGATGTTTACATTGTTAATTCTTTTAAATTATATAGTGTCTTGATACTGACTGTTATTTGATATCAATGTGTTAGTTGTTTTTTATCTATTTTGTCTTGGCTCCTATTTTGACTGAGGCTTATAGTGCTATAAAGATAATTATATCATATTAGTATTGTAATGTCTTAATGTTGACCCAATCATTAGACTGCCGCTTCGAATAAGTGGAGGTACACTGTTTTACCTCTGTCTGTCCGTCCATCCAACCGTCAGTTCATCCGTCTGTCCCATAAATATTTTCGTTGCATGTTTTTCATGTACTACATTACAAGGATTTCTGAAAGGTTTATTGAAATCGGCTATATCCTGTGATGCGTTTTCAAATTCATTACTCATTACATGACAGCCAAGTTGAAAATTGTCGTCACATTTTTCTCAGGAACGACAATACAATGATTTCTGAAATTTGGTTTCAAAGTTTATAAAAGTCAGTTTTACTTTTTCTTGTGCTTATTTCTTAAAATATGTTATATTTAAACGTAATAATACAGAAAGACAAATTTTATTTTACCCTGATACCCTGGTACTTAACTTGATAAGTGCCGGACTTATAGGTTATCAGAGTATTGGGCTGTCGGAGCAATGCGTTGTGGGACTATTAGGTTGTCAGACTAATGGGTTGTCGGACCTATGGGCTGTCGGACTAATGGGCCGTCGGAATAATGGCGTGTAACCAAACATGGTACACAACACATTCTTTATTAACAGACAGTCAACAATAAAAAAAAAAAGAAAGGAAGAAACCGAATCTTCAAAATATTTCTTTCAAATGATCAATTAAAAGAAAGGCTAATAGCATTTATAAGGCTACTTGATCAAATTACAATCAAATGGAAAATTGAAGAAAAAACACTTTGAAAAACCATTTTTACGTCAGACAATTACTCTCACAACAACATTTATGTCAATAAAAAACCTTCTGATTTGGGGTCTAACCTTCTGACAAAAATTTCTCAATCTCCTGATCTGAATTTTACAGACAATCACATGTACATGTATATGAACACATTGTTCATGTTTTTTAGGTATGAAAACTTATGACCCTATACATGTTAATTGTCTGTAATGTATTGTGATTACTGTAAATTCAGAAATTATTGGTTGCTTTTAATAAATTTAGACTAAAATGCAATTTTTATCTTTGTGATATTGAGAAAAATCCTGTTTGATCATTGTTGATTCATTTGAACTTTTTTAAAATGGGAGTTCAAATTATTGTGATAATAACCCTTACATTTTTCACAATAACAAAAACATCGCAATAATTTCTGAATCTACAGTATTGTCTCATTATTGTCCAACACTTATTCTATTACAGAACTGACTACTTCAGAATAATGAAATCTAAGACAGACAAGTTAGGATTTCTACCTGGAACAGCTTCAAATTTAATGGTTTCTGTAGGTACACTGTATTATTGTCAAAATTCATAAATGTTTTAGAGCAAGTCTAAAGAAGATGGTAAAACTTGGGGTCCTAGGAAGAATAATGTATTCATGGTACAAATGTCTTATATTTATTATAACTATATTGGTAAAATTAGATATATTGAATGTCATAAATGTACAACATGTACCATCTAAACATGATTTATGTACATGTATCTCAATAAAACTTTTTATTCTAGTTTAACACATTTTCTCTCTGTTATCTAGTAAGGGAGCTACCATTTGATTTTTATGGGTGGGCTAGGATGAAAAATTGTGTCCTGCCTTTTTTTTTAGTTGTAATCTCTGTCCTGCCTTGTTATTTTTCAGTCTATTCGGTCCTGCCTTTTTTTTTCTTAGCTTATCCTGACTTTTTTACAACAATTGTCATCCTGCCTTTTTTTTGCCAAGTTACTCATCCTGCCTTTTTTCAAATTTCATCCTAGCCCCCCCCCCCCCCCCCCCCCCCCCCCCCCCATAAAAATCAAATGGTAGCTCCCTAACACAGATTTAGAAGTACATCACTATTGGTACATTTGCCAAAAATATGAACCATTTAATTAACTTACATATGCTGAGAAATAAGAGAAATCTAAGAGTACAATCATCAAGTTTTTTGTCACTCCAAAAAATTATTATCGTGGACAATTTTTCATCAAAGACACAAACATTCCATCATGTGGATAACATTAAATCAAATTAAATTGATATTTTTCATCATTTTATATATCATATAAATAAAACCAAGTGGGAGTTTAAACTCATTTGAATTTTCCCCTGGTCAAGTGAGGCTGTTAGAATAAAGTGTTCCCTAAGTATGCAACATGGGATAATTACTAATGTACATGTATACACAATTGTATATTTCTGACAGAAAGTGTTTGACACCTTTAAATATATTTTTTTAAAAGATGAGAGATGTATACCATCATACCCATGTATACAGATATTTTTTTTAAATTTTAAACAATAAGTAATATGTAATGTTATTTTTAGATACCACAGACTTTCATATCAATCATGTCATTAACATTTTCTTTAGTTTAAATTTTTACTGATCTTGGCATCAAATAATAAATACATTCATGACATTGGTGCCCTTGGAAGTAGGCTCACAAAATGTATAGACATGAATAATGATAGGCTTATACTTATACTCCTACAAAGTGTTGTCTTTTAATAAATTTTATTAAATAATTGTTAATCTTTATAATAGGCATTTAAGAAGTATGAAAAGATTGCCACTGGGGATGAACAGAAGAAAGATAAAGGACACAAGACCGAGAGGGATAAAGAAAAAGCTTCAACAGTTACTCAACAAACTAAAGGTATATATATTATAATTATTTTACTTCATCATGTTCAATAGATATCAATTAAATTTTGATAAAAAGAGGAGGTCAATCATGTCAATGTTGAGCTCATGAAATTGCAAAAAGTATAGAATTCTTCATTTCTTAAAATGATAAACTGATAAATGAATAGGGGTATGATCTGGACAATCCAGTTCAGAAAATTTAGTTTTAATGCCATGATGACATCATAAACATGTTGAAATTAATTGATTTATTGTCTCTTTAGTTTACATATGGTAAAATTAGTTATGCATTATGAGCCATGTATTTATTCACAAAAATACTTGACACATATACAAATGTATACTTGGTATGAGACATCTCAGACCTTTATTGAAAAAATGAAATAACCTGCTACATGTATATGTTATTATTAATAGTCCTTTTCATTTTAATTTTTGTTCTATTATGTTTGTATAACACAGATGTTTCAGATACTACCTCTAAACATATGGAAGTTTCTAATGAGAAAAAAACCAGCCACCGTCCCAATCAAGACACAGAAAAACCTCTGAATACATCAGCAGAGCAATCCAACACAGAGGTCAAAGTTCAGTCTAAACAACAACAAGATATGAAAGATGATTCTGTTTCTCAAAAATCAAATAGTGAAAACATTGAACAAGATGCCAATCCTGAACTTGCAAGGTTTGTAGATGTATATTTCTTTCAATCTTTCATTTCACCAAAAGGGTGATGTTGTATATGGTAGGTATTTTACATCTTGTCCAATTTAAGAATTTCAAAATAATAAAGAAGGATGAGCAATAGGTTTAAATTAAGGACAATTCTTATCAAACATGAATACATTCAGTTTTTGGAAGTTTACTATAGCTTGCTATAGCAATACTTTCCTTAGGCGTCGGCCTCAACTTCCGGTGAGACAGACTATCGCAAATAACATTTGCTCCAAGATAATGTAGTACTAGTGTTTGAATACTAATTCTAGAAAGATGCTTTGATATTTTGATTTTAAAACTACTCTTTTGAAAAGATTACAGCTTGAATAAAAAAGGAATGAATGTTTACTGACAATTCAGATGAATTTAACCTCATTTTGAAAATGAGTATCCACAAAATCTACTTCTCTGATCTGTCATGCGCTGAAGAGAAAATAACAAGAAATCTACGCGAGACAGCATTTCATTCATAAATATTTCATAAATGAACATTTTCCCGCGCTTTTTTTTATTACGTACGATATTTACAAATGTTTATTATAAAACAAGTAAAAGCCCGAGAATATTGAAAGAATCCAGTATGCATCATGTTTATGTTTCGACCAAGTCGTTAGCCATCAGATATTTGACAAGTGATAATAGTTTGACTAATTCATACACAGGTGGCAGAGAATATTTAATACCGGATAGTTATATGGTTTAAATTTTGTCTCGCGCCAAGGATGAGTAACGGTAAATACTGGCTTTGATATAAAAAACCATAGATAATTTGGAAGGTTTTGATGGGGGAAAAAAACGATTTGAAAACTTATTATTCCGTTATTTAAATACTAGCTGTTTCACATTCCAATGTGGATATCAGGACCTTCCCTCGTTCAGCATGCTCAATTGGCTCAAGCAGAAAAACATTGACTGAACAACAATTCATATCCATGCATATGACAGCCTCCTCAGTGCAGACTAAAAACCAGACTCCAAATTTAATTGTTCCTCAAAGTCATCAAAAATGAAATTGCAATACTATCGCAAGATATACAAGTTTATAAAAAGCCAGTCTAAAAACTAGATTTACACATCAACAAATATACAGACAACTTCAATGTAACAAAGACAGTTTTAAATTTTCTTTCTTCAGCAACTGACAATCAAAGATTGGAACAAATTTATACCACCTGATATCTCAAACCAACTAAACTCTTCAGACAACTTTTAGGATGCACTCACTCATGAGGTGCTCCTTAAAACATTCTCTCACCTAAACTAAATGTGCTTATTGTTTTTATCTTAAAGTTGTAAAAATAATTACAGTCAAACCTGATTAAACCGGATCCTTAATAAACCGGTTTCCTGTTCATTCCAGCTGAAAATGAAAGTTCCATTTTTTTCCCTTCAAAGTCTCTGTTAAAATACCCTTTGTAAACCGGACCCTGTGTATTCCGAATTCTGGTCTAATTATGAAGTCCCAATACTCTTAATTACATTAATTGTTACCTGTCAAAACCGGTTTGTCTAATTAATTTCAATGATCGATATGCAATCAAAATATATTTGTTTATACAATATGGCTTTTAGGTCATCAATTAGTCAGGTATTAAACTGTGAACTTACAATCGTACAGTAGTGAGCTGTATTATTTATTAAAACTTTATAAATGTGTCAATTAAACGAAAAGACACACCGAATATATCTCGGATTGAAATTACGTTGTAACTTGGATAAACAAATTAGAATCGCGGAGTAAGAAATTTACATCGTGATTTCGAAGTCCTGGATTCCCTGTTGTGAACCCCTAAACAAATGACCTTGATAATGAAAAACACCCAGATGACAACAATCAATATGTATTGAACACTGTACGACAATGTTTCAATAGTGATGAAATTACGTTTGATAATATTCTGGCTTTTTAATGGGCCATTCCAACATTTTAAATTAATTATCATGGAAGTAAATCGAAACTCTCGTCTCACAATCCAAACAACGCGAGTATTATGATGCAAATGCAAGCAATGAAAAACAAAGTGAAAGTATTTGAATTCATCAGATATAATTTACAATCAGAGAGAACTTTAACATGCAAAATATCGGACATCACAAGTCATTAACTTCCGGTCAAAACGGAAACCTGAATAAACCGGCTCACTGTCCAAACCGGCTCTTTTTCATAGTCCTGTAGCCGGCCGGTTTATACAGGTTTTACTGTATATATAAAAAATGTAGAAATTAAAATATTGTAAATTTCATAAATAAATAAAAGAAAAAATTGAAATTAACCCAAAAGGACCTCATACAGGCATGTGCTTTAAAGCAATCCTCACAAAGTTGATGGTATATTGTATCTAAAGATGAGAAGAAGTAAGGATTAACAACTACATTTGTACACAAAATGTTACACGGATAAGGCTTGCATTAAAAGCAACCGAGTCTGCTAACCTTCTACTTCTTAGAATAGCTCTGAGTTTCAAGACAAGTGCTGACAGTAGAAATTATTTACATGATTAACAATGATTAAATAACATTTGTCCATTTACTAGCAAAACGACTTTCTGAAAAATGCAGTGGCAGATCCAGAATTTTTTATCCTCACATTTTGTTTCTGGGGCAGTACAACCTATAATTAACAATGTGTCATCCTAACACAGAGGCGATGATTACTAGTATATCACATGTATGTCTGAAAACCAAAAATCTAAAATGTTATTTTTCAATGTTAAATGTCACAGCAGCAATTACAATTTGTTACAGGGTTATAAGCACCTATATGTGTCTAGTGTATATAAACTTTTTATTCCTGTCCTCATACTGCTATTGTTGTCTGAGCCATTGTTATGCCTCCACTGTATTAAGTTTTAGCCTTGTTCCTCTGTAAGTATGTACGTCCCTTACTTGAATGCGCGTTAGTAGATCCCAAAATTGGTTTCTGTTATGATCTTACTTTAGTTTGCCTGAACCAAATTGTATGAAACTAGTACACAATGAAATTACCACAAAACACAGGTCTAGTTTGAATTTTATTTCGTCACTTTAACCATTCTATAGTAAGGCTCCTGTACAATTTTTTAACAAAGTTGCTGGAATTTTTAGTTTCTGTTCTTTCACTTTAGTTTGTCTTAACGAAATGTTATGAAACTTATACTCAATGCTCATGACCTCAAAACACTAATCAAAATTAAATTTTGGTGGCGTCATTTATACCGTTCTAGGGTTGTGCCCCTTCACAATTGTAAAAATTTCTGATTTCTTTTCATTTCCTTTATCTTACTTTAGTTTGCTCAACCAAATGTTATGAAACTTATACACAATACTTTTAAGCATAAAACTAAGATCAAATTTGGTGGAGTTATTTATTATACTGCTCTAGGGTTATGCCCCATTACAAATGGAAGAAATGCTAATTTTTTTGTTTCTGTTTAACTTAAGTTTGTATCAACTCACTGTGTAGGAATGTATACACAATGCTTTTTACTCCAAAACTCAGATCAAGTACAAATTTTGGTAGATTCACTTTTACAGTTGTGACCTTTTATAACGTTAAATGCTAGCAGGGGCATTATTTGTGTCCCATAAAGACATTCCCTATTTATATTGATCAAAGCCTTGAATATAAATTCACTTTCATAACAGTTTCACTAATTTAACTTAACTGTCTTATTTGAAAAAAAAAAAGATTTGGTGTTTTTTGCAAATGAACTAATGCTATCCAAAAGAGTTCAAAGGAGGAATATATATGAACAACTATAGGACACCATGCATATGGCCGTCAACAATGGGAAAACTCATACCATATACAATGTTGTAAGCTATAAAAGGGCCTGATATGATACATATGAAACAAATTCAAACAAAAAAACTAATGGGTTAATCAGTAACAATACAATTTACTAAAAACAAATTTGAAAGACCTAAATCAATAAAAAAAATAAATAAATCACATGGCATGGGCACAGAAATAAATTAACAGCGCTTTCTATGTATTTAATTTTTTTAGATCTTCAGTTTAAGGTAGCAATAGAAAATATCAAAATTTTATATGACAAACATATGAAAAAAGTGATTTTTGAAAATTGCTGAAGAGACAATGGTTTAGTTAAAGACATCAAAGCTGTAATATTTGAAATAATGCATGTCCATTAGCTATTTGAAATAATACACATCTTCAGTTGCAAACTTCCCTGAGGTGCTATCCAGCACTTTGATTAATAGCACCAATTGCAAATTTCTTTTTGGTTATGATAGATATAGGAAGATATGGTGTGAGTGCCAATGAGACAACTCTCCATCCAAATAACAATTTATAAAATTTAACCATCATAGGTCAATGTACGGCCTTCAACACGGAGCCTTGGCTCACACCGAACAAAAAGCTATAAAGGGCCCCAAAGTGTAAAATCATTCAAACGGGAAAACCAACGGTTTTATCTATAAAAAATGATGATGCTCATTAATTTTCATTTAAATTCCTACAGAATGAATTAAAGTGGTTCAGCTTCCTTGAATGTTGAAATTGTTTTTAAAAATACAAATATTGAAAAAAAAAAAAAAAATAAAAAGGTGAAAGCATTTTGACCTTTGACATTGTAATATAATAAATCTATATCTACCTTTATGCACATTGTAAATATGCATTTGTTTCTTTTATGAATTCTTTTTTCTCCAGACAACAAGCCATATACCAAGCCAGTTCTGAAAGTTATAATGGTGCAATCCGTGATAATTATTCCTGGTCTCAGAGCATTACAGATCTTGATATATGCCTAAAGGTATGCACATGAACACTTAAAAATAAAGGTCAGAAAAAAAATCAAATCTGATATACATAAAATTAAAGGAATTTGTCTTTTGGACCGAAAATTGTAATTACTTAACCCCCAAATTCAGCATTTTTTACGAGGTTGAAGGGTTGAACATAATTCCTTACAGTGAATGATGGCCATTCCAAGTTTTACTTGTATACACTGAATGCAAGAGATCATTAAATTGATTTTATCATGTATTCATCCTTTCTTAAAAGCAGATATTTATTGGGAATTTGTACATTTTCCCTTTGATCTCACTGCCTAATTTTTTTGACATCATAGACAGGACCCGATGCTCTAAGATATTAGGCAGTAGTGTCATATATCAGTGTAGCATCTCATATCCCCCATCATGACCCATGTCAATTTATCAATGCAATCGACTTCATTCATACTACACATGCTACATAGCAACTACCAAAGCCTTATTTACTAGTTTTATTTTATCCTGTATTCTCAGCAAGAAAATCATTGTGAGACAAATAGCCAATAAAAAACAATGGTATTTTATTTTTGATACTGGCTTGAATATCAGATTACATTCTGAGCTTGCTTAGTATTCATGCTGATAAAGTTATTATTAAAAACAATAATGCCATTATTCTATATATATCTCAGTATTTACAATTTAAATTAAGGAAAAATTATAATTGTGAATAAACCTTACCTGAATTTTTTCTTTACAGATTCCAAATTATATTAAAAAGGGTAAAGATATCAAAGTGTGTATTGAAAAGAAACATATCAAAGTATCCCATAAAGATGAAACAGGACAGATGGTTGAGTTAATGAATGGAGATTTGTGCTGGGAAATCAACAAAGAGGAATCAATATGGAATCTTGTTCCAGCAGAACATATTTTGGTTTGTATAATTAAATAATATTTTGGTCTACAAATGATGGGAACTTTTTAGTATAAGAAACAAATTCTACAAGATTGTGGCACACATTTTCATTTTCAATAATGTAAACTTGGTGTGCTCATGAAGACAGATGATAAAATCACAAATTGGGATGATGCCATCACCATGATCACACTTAGTCAAAGTAAGATGTTGCTTAACAATTTCAAAACAAACAAACACTGAACTTTTTATATAAGAAATAACACTATTAATATTTTTGTTGAACTTTATTTATGGAGAGGCATTATATTTATTCTCTTTATAAAAATAATGAAATGTGATATTGTTGCATTTTGAAGCAACCAGCAGGACTAAAGATACAGCATTACAAAATGGAAAACTTAAATATTTTAACAGTGAAAACCAATGGTCTGCCAAAAAAATAAAAAACAAAAACATGGCATAGAGCAACAAGATTAATCTTAATGTTTCTGACTTGGGGCAGGTATATAATGATGGCGGTAGAGTGACCCATGTTTTTATGGGTTCAACCCTTCCCTTACCAGGTACAGAGTGGAAACAGTATAAAATGAGAACAAATTATAAAAATCAGTTGGAAAATGTGTGACTCATCAGATTGTCACTAATATAAATAAGAAGATGTGGTATGAGTGTTAATGAGACAACTCTCCGTTCAAGTGGGATAAAAAGATTTGTATGAAATGACTAAGAGTCATATCTAGTGTATCTTTAATTTTATTCTGTTTTTACCCTGTGGCAAATTCATAAGTGAGCCTGTATACAAAGTAACTAGAAATTAAAATTATATGTCTAAAAATAGGTGTGATTTGTAAATCCGCTATATTTACAAAGTGCAACCTGTTTGTATTGTAGATTAATTTGGATAAAAAGCAAGAGAGATGGTGGGAGGCTATTTTAACAACAGAACCAAAAATTAATGTACAGAAGATTGATGCTAGCAGACCAATGACAGATTTAGATGATGAATCACAAACTAAGATAGAGGAAATGATGTTCAATGAGAGACAGAAGAAATTAGGATTACCACAGTCACATGAAAAGGTATTGTGTTCTTAAATTCTGTGTATGAAACATGCAATGTAAATTGTTTGATATAAGACATACAATGAGAGACTTAGGGTATCTATAGTATTGTTTTTGAATAGCCTAATTTGTAAGTGAGACATAAAGACTGTCAGCAATTGTGGTGTTAAGTACATGTACTTGTTAACAGCTTTATCCATGATCCATACCATACATGTGCCATATATGTAAAGAAGTACCTTTCTCATGAGTGAGAATTTGACATTTCTCCATCCAAGTCACGTCTGGCTGGCAGCAGGGCTCACACTACTTCAGAATTATAGGGAGAAGTGACTTCTCTTTTTGAAACTGATAGGGAGAAGTGGTGAGATTTGAAAGAGAAGTGCTCATTCGCGTGGTGCGCTACAATGTTTGGATTTTACAATAGTATAAAGGGCCATATGTAAATAATATTCTTTTTATATTGTTCAATTCATATCTGAGTAAAAAAAAATACAATTAAAGTAACATTTGAAATTAAAAGTTGTTAAAGTTTTACTAAGGTTCTTGTGAGAAACTTATTCCAACTAAATATCTAGTACTAAAAAAAAAAATATTTTAAAAAATGTAAAGAAATTATAATATATCATTATTACAATTTAATTAAAAATTATCTTGTGTATGAAATTCAGTGTTTCTCATAAAAAAATATAAAAGTTATTAAGCTGGGCCATAATATATTGAAATTAGTATAATAGTCTCAGAGTTAAGCAACTTTAATCAATAGTTTGAAACAATCCATAAAAAATATAGGGAATTATATACACCAATCAATAAGATGTAACCAAAAGTCTCTTAATGTGTATGGAATGCGTAATTTTTCCCTTTGGGATCAATATTCTTCTGTCAGCTGTTCCGTCCGTGCGTCCGTAGTGATTATTGTAAAAGTACGGATTTTGGTCATAGCTGGTCCGGTTCAGATCCGTAGTTTAGAATTCGGTCAATGGCGGACGAATGCAAGAAAATTTACAAAAATAAACGATGTTTGACAAGTTATTTGAAAAGGAACATGACGTTTTTATGCAATAAATGGATTAAACATTTACTGGAGGCAACTTTGATCACGTTTAAATGAAGTAACAAACAAACTTATTTTGCCGCCGAAATTTAGGTTGATGTACGTTTTCGAGTAACAAGCACCAGAACTTGCGAAAATGCATGAAGTGATAAAAAGTTGTATTTTTATCAAATAACCTGCTACACACTGCGAAGACAATGCTTCAACCTCTTTTCTAAAGATAATGAATCGTTTATGTCTGAATTTCTTTAATTATCAATAAAAAATTGATGTTTCATCAACTTGGTAAAAATTGAAAATGTCCGATGACGGAAGCGACTGAAAGCGAGTATCGTCAAGAACAGGGCGACTTGATTTCGCTTTTGGGGGTCGGGGAAAGCGAAGTGACGGTCGGGAAGGCGACTTCTTCGCCCAAGTCGCCTGGTAGCGTGAGCCCTGGCTGGCAGCATTCATCTGGTTGTGGCCTCATTTGCAGGGATCTTTTTCATGGTTCATTGGTCAATGTATAGATATTTTGTGGTTTGTTTGGCTGGGTTGATCTGACCTTGATTTCATTTACATGGATCATTGATAGTGTTAAGTTAATAGGATACTTGTTTAGACATTTTCAATTTTAATTCAATCATGTTTAGGAAATCAGATAAACCTTTCAGTGTGTACAACTTCAAAAAATCATAATGGGATGGAATAATTGTCATATACTCCTGATATCAGTTAAAAGAAGATTTTTTTTGCCTATTATCTTTAAAATATAATAAATAGGCAGAAACAATATGCAGGAAAAAAGATAAGCAATGCCAATATCTGAATAAAAATTCTGATATTACATCATTTATTGACTATTTATGGTAGTTATTGTCCTATATAATCTGAAGAGATAATAAACATTAGCCATGGAAACAAACTACTTGTACTGTTAGATATACATGTATTCAGATACAAGTTAAAAAGCTCTTTAAATGCATAGAATTTATCCAAGGTATAATCTAGTAACTTTTTTGGATTCGAGTGTCACTGATGAGTCTATTGTGGACGAAACGCGCGTCTGGCGTATATACTAAATTTAGTCCTGGTATCTACGATCAGTTTATTAGTAGTTATGTTAACCATGAGCATATTTCATATAAACATTGTATATACATTGTATCTACATTCTAGTAAATTTTTGTAATAACTTTAAGAGATACATTATTAAATGAATATCTATCATGTCCTTCATTCAGTGTGGGCAATAATACATAAATGGGAAATTACCAAAAATATTACAAAGTACTACAAACTCACATCAAACACCTAATAACGACTTTGGGAAATAATAAAACAACCAAGCATAGACAAAAGACAACCAACAACACAAGGTCCAGAAGACCAAAATGCAAATAAAAAACGAAAAATCCTGAATGTTATTACTATATTCCTATTTTCAACTTGTTTTCCCATTTAAAAAAGAAAACATATAAAATATTTTCTCATGGCTAAATATACTACATAGCAACTGAATATAATTTTTATTGTTTCATTTATAGAAAGTCCATGATGTTTTAGCACAAGCTTGGAATGCAGAGGGTTCTCCGTTTAAAGGACAGCCGTTTGATCCATCAAAGTTAAATGTAGGTCAAGGAGGAATGATAACAATAAATGATAGTGAGGCTAATAAAAATAGTTCTTGAGGAATGATAACAATAATTTGCAGTGAGGCTGATAACAATTGTCTTAAAACAATGTTTGCAGATGAGTTTGTGAACTTATTAGTGAATTTTAAGTATGACCAAATATTCCTCTGATTGTTGCATTAACTTCAACGAGTAATAGTATTTGAACTATTATCTTGAAATATTCTGTGGAAAACAGTGTAAACCTTGTCAACTCTACTGAACCAGGAGATGAGGACCCACAATTATCATCAGTTCCTAGATACAATCAGCTGGCATTAAATGCAATAAAGGAAAATGTGTTAATATTTTATTTTATTTTATTAGTTGTAATTTGGTTGATCTGATTAAAGACAGACTTTTATGTTATTCTATTCTATTTATTTGGTTTCTTTCTTGTCAACATGGAAAATATGCAGCACTGTGGCGTTTAGGAGGTACAAAACACTACAGAGAGATAACTTGGTAAAAATCAGCAGAACGTTTTAATCACATTCTATTTTTTGTTTATGTCTATTTGTTTTCATTGAATGTAACCTACCAAAACTGGCCAGGTTATGGATTTTTTTTTTTGACAAATCAATATCTTACTATTAAATCCTCTTCAATTCATTGTAACTTGTTGATTCTAAGTCACACATTTTCATTATAAGTTCAGCTTCAGAGAAGTAAAATTGAGAATGGAAATGGAGAATATGTCACAGAGACAACAACCAGACCAAAGAGCAGACGAAGCCGAAGCCCACAAATGCAATGGGTCTTTAATGCAGCAAGAAACTCCTGCACCGGGAGGCTTGCTTCAGCTGGCCCCTTAACAAAAATATATACTGATAATATATTGAAAGACTTAGTACATTGTATCTAATCAAGGAATGACTGTATTACTTTTTCTGTCTATGAAGAAATAACATAAAAAATTTGATGCACACTGAATAACGCATGTAGTGGGTTATTTAACAGTGTGCACCACATTTTTCATGTTATTTTGAATAGACAGAAAAAATATTACAGTCATGTCTTATAATTTAATTCTAAATTTCATTTTAAACCGTAGAAAACCATGAAAAAACGTTGATGACCTCACAGTCACTTGACTAAATTATGTCTATGGACTCATAACAAAATAAAGTCAGCCAATTAGAAGATGCATTACATCCAAAATTAAATTATTAAGAAGTTAGCATTGTAGAAAAAACAAACACACAACAATATGCACAATAAAACTCATTCCTGAGTCCATTTTAGAAAAGGTAACAAAAGAAATTAAACAAAATGACATTGATACATAACTGATTAACAAATTGACTACTAGCAGTTTATCAAGTACTTCCAACGAATTTTTGACACTCCAAACGTTATTAATGCCACTAGTTTCAAAGGCCTTATTTGAACAATTTATTAGGGTTTGGATTGTACCAAGTGTACTAGTAAGTAGAATAGACATTTTAGTAGTGTGACAAAGCCTTGAATACGAAATAAACCTATATTTGTAAAGTGTTTTTTGCAGCTTCGGAAGCCAGTACATAATTGGAACTTTCATTGTATTTGGTTCTGCATGTAAAGAAGTATCTAAAAGTTTATGTTTGTTTATACAGATGTCGTTTTCCAAAAATTGAGCCAGTTGGAATGTTGGTGAATTGGTGATTTCCTTTTGTAGAATGTCAATGAAAAATTTGCGTCAATCAATAATGATAGTATAAGCAGCTTTATCAGGGACAAAAATAAATTCCTAGGCTAGTTCTTTTAGTTTATGTTTGATACCAGACATATGGGTTATATGGTTGTTGTTAATAGTACAATGTTCTCTAAAGTGTTGCATATCAACTATGTTCATTACTGAATTAAAAAAAAAAGAGTCCAAAGATTTCTTGTCAGCTTTTTCTCCTTTTCTCCATTTCGAACAGTAAGTACGGAGTGGGTCGTGATTGGTATTATGACACTCATTACTCATCCCTTTAATAATTGACGGGGTGATATTTAAGTCCGATACTGGGGACTGATTACAACTCTCGGCCACGAACGATGTTAAAGTATCCTGTTATAATATGGAAACTGGGGCCATACATGCATTCGAAATTACTAATGAGATCGTATTTTCACTGATATTTACATCTTTACACACTTTACTATAATTAAACACATATTTCCGAGTAGATCCTTTGTAATCATTACAAATTAGAGGGATTCAGTATTATCAAAATATCGAGGAATTTGTTCTTTAACATAAATCATGCATAATGATCATTAAAATACCGATAATATTTACAAAATCAAAACCTTTATTGACATACTTGATTTTAATAAAATGTTTTTATGATCTCCAGGGCGACAGTTTTTGGATGCTTTTGTCGAAATTTACTGGTTTCCATTGATTTTAGCCTTATAAAAGATATAATGTAACTAACAGATTTGGAAACTGGCAAATACTGTAAATAAATGCAGATCTAATTGCGATGTTTTTATTCTAGTAATGCTAATAATGCGACGGAATAAGTTTCGCAATAATAAAAAATCCCATTCATATATCTGACGAATACAATAAATTATGCAGATTTTCCTGAAATTGCAATAATTGAAGTTCAAAATTTGCGAAAATAAATGCAAACAATTAATTCTTAATGGATGGAAGACGATTAAGGTATATAAACCAAAATATTCTTAACAATACTAGACTTTTGAAAAGTTTCATGACTTGCATATTTTGCCATTATTTACTCATTGGTGTTCGAACTAAAAAATACCCTGTATAGTGCGACCAGTTGTTTGCTTCCAGAATAAGGTACTAACAAATTCCCGAGGCACATACGTATAACGGGAATTGATTGTATTCCTGCGCAGGTGTAATACATGTACGTGTAGGCGTAATAATTTTTAGCGCCAAACAATTAGGTTATTAGGTGACTGTTTTATAAAGTTAATTCTAGCCTGTACTTCGTACTGTAAACATCGTATTTTAAAGGGATTTTTAAGAAAAAAAAGATTTGACAAATTTGGTATTTTGATAAATATATTGATTTTTATGTAGTTTGATTGTCTATACAAACGTAATCATATTTCGACTTTTGTACCAAAAATTTTCTTAGCCCTTGAGTCATAATGACT
Source organism: Mytilus edulis (assembly GCA_019925275.1). NCBI lineage: Eukaryota > Metazoa > Mollusca > Bivalvia > Mytilida > Mytilidae > Mytilus > Mytilus edulis. Next base: position 2,446,935 of record CM034356.1, on the reverse strand, counting down.
CGCTTTCTTTTTTATTTCAATATTTACAAACAAAATTATGTTTTTTAACCGGATTTTTGTGACAAAAATGTCGGTTATTGATTTGGGGATGTACGGCGGACGGCAACCAAATGTTATCCGTGCATTTGCTCATGAACCGTTCAACCGAAGGTTTTAAAATTTTAATATGTTGTTACTGACAACAAAATGAAGGTCAAGTTCAATAATGACGATTTTGACTTATACCGTTCAGGAGTTATGGTTTTTGAAAGATTGAAAATGGCATTTCCAGTCGTGTCCGTGCATTAACTCATGAACTGTTCAACCAAAGCTTTACATATTTAAATATGTTGTTACTGATGACAAAATGGAAGTCAAGTTCAATAATGTCGATTTTGACTTTTACCGTTCAGGAGTTATGGTTCTTGAAAGATCGAAAAATGGCGTTTCCATTCATGTTGTTGCATTTACTCATAAACCATTCAACCTAAGCTTTTCTAATTTTAATATGTTGATACTGATGACAAAATGGAGGTCAAGTTATGGTTATTGTGATATTGGCAGGACACAAATAAATGTTAATAAATCCGGTTTGCTGTCCTTGTGACAGCCTCTTCGTGGCTTTTTCTCATTTGAAAAGTGAAGTCCAACACTTAAAGTTTCGTTGGCATGGACAAAGAGACACAGGTTTCCTAAAAGGGGTTTACCTGGGCGGCCACGAAACATTCATCTATTCAGTTATTCAAATACAAAAGGTTACCATTCATAGGCATATAATTTTGTTGAACAATTCTGTTATTGTTTTCATACTGTATATGGTATAATATGTTTATATTGATCATTTTTCTTATTAAATCGGCAGCTCACAATTTTCAGTACTCGAGCCAGTCAACAACATAAGTTTGTGTTGTGTTTTTCTTTAAATAGTTCAGTTTAGATGTATTAAGTGGAAAGAAGACCTGTTTTATTCCTAAGGTAATCTCCTACAGTTATATAAAATTTTGAATAGGCATCATAAAAGGTGGGAAATAAAAGGAAAAGAATGACATGCGTTTTCAAAAATATTTTCATGGATGGATAAGAAAATATAAACTTCTGCAGTGAGTGCATGGGACGGCATTCAAACGAAAAACATCGAAGAACTCAGAAACGAAAAAATAAGTAAAATCATGGTAGGTTATTTGTATGCCCGGCTCATAAGTGGCAAAAAAAAGGGGATATAGTGCTACCTATATTCATCCTTCTGTGACTTCATCATTCCCACACTTGTCCTGACTTTATATTTTGCATTATCAAACAAAAATGTATATATAAAAAATGGAAAACAACACGTTTAATAATTTATAAAGAGTCACGCTAATACACAAGTTTAAGAAAAAAAAATATTTTTGATATTTGTTGTGTTGCAGCACATATTTATCAGGGTCTACCTTTTAATTTAAAGTCTAAATAACAACTTAGATTTATTGGTAAGGTCATGCCTAACAAAGTAATATGTGTTTCAGGTTTCAGTCATTTTATCGGTAGTGATTACAGGAATAAGATGTAGGTACATATTGGAATAATATGTAGTATGATTTTTGGGGAAAGACGGCTTCAAGCCGTCAATCCCCTATGGGGTTGACCAGAGTGACACTCCCTCACATCATTCATTTTGTTTTTATACACGTTATAGTGTGGAAACCCCCCCAACAAATCTTACTTAGATTGAAGAGAAGGAGACCTAGAAATGAATAGTTTGACTTTAAACACTTTTTTACACATTTCCCTTCTGTTTCTCACGAAATTATCGAATCTTGAACTCTCCTTTACACTATTTACGTTTATTTTAAAATCCGGAAAAATTAGTATGACGAGATATTCTAAATATATCCAACCTACATTGTATTTTATAGTGACGTCATTCATGGAAGAAGCAGGGATATCCTCCACCAGTTCACTGGTTATTTAAATCATTCTTAGAGATCGTGCACTAATTACAAATTTGTATTTGTTAAATCTAAACATAATATTGTTTACTGTAGATGATTTAAACATCAACATGCAATACTTTAATTTGTAGGTCAACAACTTTCAAAATAAACAAAGATCGTGGGGTTACATGAGACAGGGGAAAGAAACGATTTTATTACTTTTTTCGGGTCTCACTAATTAGAGACAAAAAGCGTCAAAAAGCGACAAGAGGCGTCAAGAAGAATATTTAGCGACAAGAAAAAAATCTTCTTGTTGTCGCTTTTTGTCGCTAATTAGTGAGAACACTTTTTTCTGTAAAAATTCTGAGAATCTTCCTCCAATTCAGGAGCACCTCAATTGATGAGTAATTATCCACTAAAGTAAAAGTTAATGTATTTAAACACTTCAAATGTGACATTTCATTGGATTAGTAGTCTTCTATTAAAACTAAATTTTTGTGTACCTACATAATCATTGTAATGGTAAAAAAAAAATTAAAAAAAATTAAAAAAAAATTTGCATTTTGTAGTTTAAAGGGGTACTAGCTACGAGATATATAAAAATCTAAAGTAAGATTTTTTTTGTTAAATCAATAATAAATGTGAAATAGTGAAATAATAATTCGCTTTTAGCAGCAAAAATAGTTCAATTTTGTCAAATTAAGCAAAGAAACATTGATATTTGCTATTTCACTTGCAAGTGAACCAGTCGACCTCATTAAATCCGTATTCATGTGAACTTCAGTTTAACCCCTAGCTAGAGATTGACAACGCATGCATTGTACGTGTACTGGTTATTTTTAAAGAAAAAGAATGTCAACAATGAAAGTAAAACTACGGTAAACCATTTGATCACTTATTCGATCCTTATGAAATCATTCTTATACGGTTGAAAACAATGTGAAACATTTATATTGAATGTATAAAATAAAATCAAACAGACCTATAAAAATCCAATTGCACGTGTTGGTTTAATCTATTCATATCTTTATTGGTGTTTACATCGCTTATATGGTCATCTGAGGTCAAATCGATAGTTAATTAGATGGCGTCTGTACTAAAATTCACACGAAACGAACCTATATATTATCAACCCCATGCGCTATAAACTGTTTCTTTTGGACTTTTGGTAGTTTGGATAAATGTTTTACGTTGTTATAAATCAAATATGAGAATTTGAGTCAAATCGGTGACCATGAATTTGACAGCTAGTGCCCCTTTAAACATATTTATTATTTACAAATATTTCAAAATTAAGATTTGGAAACAAGCTTCACACAGTTTAAATCACTCATATTGTTTTTTTTTATTAGTACCTGTTTCCCTGTGATGAGAGTTGTAACTCGGAACTTTAACAATGGAAATTCAAAACTGAATAGATTTTTCAGTCCACACTTTCTAAAGAAAAAACTTAAAAATCCAAGAGTACTGTCACAAAAAATGGAAATTGGCCCTAGCCTGCAGTTCAGTAGTACATAATCAAGATTTAAAAAAATATTGTAGTTGTTGTGAAATGACAGAATTCAGTTGAGTTTTAGATAATTAGCTATCAACTTAAATCAAATGTTTAGATTTAGAAGATGCAGATCTCTTCCATTGGTCCAAATTGAATCCTAAACGAAGGAAATGAAATTACATAAACAACAATTGATTTCAATATTGTCAACCTTTCTACATGTTCTAGCTGTTCTCTTTTTCATTCTTCATATGAAAACTATCAAAAAATATCCCCCCTTTCCAAAAACATAATTAAATAGAAACAAGAGCCGTCTTTCCCCTCAGAGCTATTCAGCTCTTTGATTATTAGATAACTTTCCATCGGAGACTAAATGACGTAGAAGTAGGCAACTACAGGGAGCTGTACAGCCTTCAATACTGAACAAAACCCATAACCAAAGGCGCATAGCAACCTATAAAAAAGCCTTTAAATGACAAATGTATAACAATTCAAACAATTTACAATTTAAAAAAGATGTACACATAAATTATGCGATAACAGACTAGGAAAAAGACATATTTGTTTTTCGTTATTTTTTTACATAAATAAGGCCGTTAGTTTTCTCGTTTGAATTGTTTTACATTGTCTTATCGGGGCCTTTTATAGCTGACTATATATGCGGTATGGGCTTTGCTCATTGCCGTACGGTGACCTATAGTTGTCAATGTTTGTGTCATTTTGGTCTTTTGTGGATAGTTGTCTCATTGGCAATCATACCACATCTTCTTTTTTTATTTATTATAGATATCATTAAAACAAATATTTTTTTTCTTCTACATTATTCTGAATTATAATTTAGAATGATACTGAAGTATAAAGTATAGATGTGCAGGTTAAAAGGAGTAAATCTGAAAAAAAATCTTCTGAGGTGACTTTCCTAAGATAACCAACTATAGAATTGATGGTATCACTTAATTTCTTTATATACATGTATTGTTTAAGCAATCCCTGTTTATAACATCATTTGGATTCGTTTAAGATATTTCAAGATATGATTATTTATTTTTTATGACAAATGTCATCACTATTTTGAGTATTATGTTGAAATTTAATTGGTGTCATATATAGTACCATTAAAAAAACTCATTATGACATGATATCTTTGACATCAACATATATGTATCTGCTATGGACTTTTTATACGAGTAATGTGATTGGTTACTAATCAATAGAATGGTGTGACTTAAACGATGAATAATGTTAACCCCATTTGAAAGTATAGCTTAATAATAATAATGGAAAAGTGAGGTTTACCACTGATCTGAACATTTATTATCAGGGAACAATGCAGCAATTCTCAGATTTGCTTACTATTTTTTTGCGCACTCAACATTTGTCCATTACTTTTAAGGTTATGTTTTTTCTCTCTCCAGAAATCACATTGAACACAATTGGTATCTGTAGTTTTATAAGAACTTTACACACATATCCGTATACATTTATGTGTAACAAGATATCAACTCACAACTCTTTTCAGAAAAGGGGCATCTAGATTTAAGTATATAAGATGGTAAGTTATAATTATAAAGTCTTTTAAACTTTATTACTTTGAAAGGCCATACATAAATGAATTGAATAACTATATCAGGAGGCACAGCATACAGGTCTTTCTGAAACTGGATACTCCACGGCAAAGGAAAAGTAAAATAAAATATGATACAATATAACAGACAAATGTGGAGGTTAATTGGATAGACAACACAATTATGATAGCAGGATTAACATGTGTATTGTAAAGTCTGACATGTGTACAACGTAAACTAAATAAAATGGAATTCTGAAGACAAAAGTAAATTTTTATTTCAATATATATATTTACTGTTGTCAGGTCATAAAAGATTACATATTTTGGTTTTAATATTGATTCACTTATAGTGTCTTTGCATCGGAACTAAACACATTTATTTAAAAAACAGTAGTTGGCATGACACGGGTTATGTTCTTCTCATATATTTTATAAAAGTATGATACTTAAACCCTAACGAGAGGGATTGTGCCTGCTATTCATATGATGAAGACGTACTCTTTCAATCAGTTTAATTGAGGTCTGGAGATGGCATGTCAGCTAACTGCTAGTGGTCTGTTGTTATTTATGTATAATGGTCATTTAATTTATTTTCTTTTGTTACATCTTCTGACATCGGACTGGGACTTCTCTTGAACTGATTTTTAATGTGTGTATTGTTATGCGTTTACTTTTCTGCATTGCCTAGAGGTATAGGGGGAGGGTTGATATCTCATAAACATGTTTAACCCCGCCGCAATTTTGCGCCCGTCCCAAGTCAGGAGCCTCTGGCCTTTGTTTGTCTTGTATGATTTTTAATTTCAGTTTCTTGTGTATGATTTGGAGTTTAGTATGACGTCCATCATCACTGTACAAGTATACATATTTTTAAGGGGCCAGCTTAAATCCGCTTACGGGTGCCGGAATTTCTCGCTACATTGAAGTCCAATGGTGGCAGTTGGCCGTTGTCTTTTCTATAGTCGGGATGTTGTCGCTTTGACACATTCCCCATTTCCTTTCTCAATTTTGTTAAATCACTATCATGGCCTAGTCCTAGCTACATAATGTACATATACAATGAGACTACTACGCGGATTTGTAATCACATAAGCAACACGACGGGTGCCACATGTGAGGATCTGCTTACCCTTCCGGAGCACCTGAGATCACCCCTAGTTTTTTGTGGGGTTCGTGTTGTTTATTCTTTAGTTTTCTATGTTGTGTCATGTGTACTATTGTTTTTCTGTTTGTCTTTTTCATTTTTAGCCATGGCGTTGTAAGTTTGTTTTAGATTTATGAGTTTGACTGTCCCTTTGGTATCTTTCGTCCCTCTTCTATAACAGTACTTGTATGTACGGTCTGGGTGTAAAAAAAACCGCCTGCACCTTCATATTTGCAACTTAACTGTCAGTAGATATATCTATTTTCATTTGACGTATTCTTTCAATTTTTATACTAGTAACAGTTTAAACGCAAAAGACACATTCCCATACATACCTACTACTGGGCTTTTAATACACTTGGGATGGAAACCTCCTTCAGTAGTTGTATCGACCAAGTTGTTGTAAGTAAACTGTTCATAGAAACCAGACTTAAAATTCTGTTTCGTCGAAAAACGTCTGTTCCATGTCAGAAATATGGCAGTTGTTTTTTCATCTCTTCCATTAAATGATAGCGTGTGATTTTGTCAGTTTTTTGTGCATTCTTCTGTATGAATTTGCCTTGTAGTTTGGCATTTCAGTGGCGGATCCAGAACCTTTCATAAATGGGGGTGGGGGATGCTGACTTATTTAAGGGGGTGCTCCAGTCATGCTTTAGTGATTTCCTATATAATCAACCAAATTTTTCCCACGAAAGGTGGGAGGGGGGGGGGGATCAGGCCAGCCTATGTTTTTTTCGTTACACATTTGTTTATACGCCAGACGCTCGCTTTGTTTAAAAAAGAGATGATTGAACTAAACCAGCTAAAAAGTCAAAATTAGTACAAAGGTGAAAAGCATTGAGAACTTCAAATTCCGAAATGTTTTTGTAAAATGTAGTGAAGGTAATCTATTCCAGGGGGAGAAATTCCTTATTATTTAAAACAACTAAATTATCTACAGTTATTTTAAAATCAAGACCTTTCCAAGGATAATTCATAAATGCTGAAGACTACAAATCACTCATAAATGACGCATATACATGTATTATATTCTATTTTGCAAAGAATGTTTATTTCACCTTACCTGTTAAAGGTAATTTCTTGATGTACAGGCATTTATACAAACGTTGCTTTCAGTAAATACATCAAATCGCTAAAATGAGACGATATGTTTTATTCATCATATTCGTTTTTGTAGAAAGACATTGCTTAGCGTTGGATTTATCTGGTAAGAAGAACTTACGATTTATTTTATGCTCTAAATAATGTCGATGTTACAATATATAGGGATTTAAAAATATGATAAGTCATCTTACTTTTAAATGAGAAAATAGTGTTATCTATCAAACCATTTTCCATGATATCCAGGCTGCTTGGCTGTTTCGCCTCTCTTTTAAGGAAAAAAAACACAAGCCATGAATGACTCAACTCCATACTTTGATTAGCTTTTTATTTTTTTTTAATTTAAATACAAATAGCGTCACTGGTTAATGTTTAGAAACGTGAGCGGGTCTGGCGTACACAATTTTGATTTTGTTCTATTTCCATACCTTCCTTTGACCAAAATCTGAATGCATGTTGTATCTGTCATTTTAAATCTTGAAAAAGTATATCATATAACTTTTACCCTGAAATTATTTTTAATATTGTTATGCATACCATTGTTGTTGAAACGACATCAAAAGTTCAATGTAAAATAAAAAAAAAACTTAAGTCATATAGTTTTTTTTTTCACTGACCCCAGTTCACCCTCCCTTTTAACGTAATTTGGGGAAAAATGATTGACCAATAAGTATATATATAAAATCGATGTCAGTTAAGGTAGCACAATACACAGATTTTATAACTCCAACTCCCAATTTTTAAAATGCTGTAACTTTCTTAATAATGCTTGAAAACTTATAAAAGTGGTTGTTTTGGATAGCTAACAGATTACTCTTTCAAATTAATGCAATGTTAGTATTATGCAACAATTATGCAACCAATTATAATGTTAACTGTGTCTAAAATATGTTTCACCAAATTTCCACTTTCAAATGAAATTAGCTTATGCATAGGTATTCCTTGAGGAATGATTTTATTATATGTATGGGCATTATATAAAAAAGGGTGTCTCAGATTTCAGATAGAATGTATAGAACAAATTTTACACCTTATTACACATGTAATATTCTTTTATGTGGTTAGGATATTTACACTAATTACAGATTTATGAGAGAATGGAATACCATAGAGACAATCTGAGACCCCCTTTTGAAGCCCATGATGTGTTGATTAAGATTTCGTTAAAATTTTCTGTATAGTTAAAGAGATGATAGAGCTAAATTCATTCAAGTGAACTTACCCAGATTTTGCCACTAATTACATATTAATTGATTACATAATGATTGCATAATAAAAATATTGGATTAATTTAAAAGATTAATCTTTTATCTATCTATATTTACCTCTTTTATAATTTTCTATGCATTCATTAGAAAGTTAAAGCATTTCAAAGGTTAGTGATTAGAAGTAAAAAAAATCTTTGTATTGTGCTACCTTAAACAAAACTTGAAGCAATGACTCCCAAACCCCAAACTATTTCAATTAATTTTGTATCCCTCATTTATTTGTTTATGTCGTCCTTTATTTAATCATAAATTGTGATTTTCACATATAGATAGTACAAAAACATTTTTACATTAGTGTATTTTTTCAAAACTGAAATATGCTAGCATGAGGAACTAGTGATCTGTATGCTGGAGTTTGCACTTTGAAAATACAGCTGTTTCCAAAAACCACACCTCTTTTGGGGAGATCTTGAATATGCATAGACAATTAATTTTGTTTACATACTGGTTCCCAATTGTGCTCTCTGTGTTCCATCTCATAGAGACATACCTTGGGAATACACAGGTGCATATTGTTTACATTGAAATATGTGGTAACCTTTCATTCGAGGTAGGGGTAGTTAGGAAAATTAGTGTAAGTTTAAACTCTGAGATGTTCAAGGTATATAGACGTTGAAAATATGCCGCAGTCCTATATTTTGACCTTTAAAAACATTATAGTGCATATGAACTTTCAATTTTAGGATTTTTTTCAAAACTTTATAGTAAAAATGGTATAGTTTTTGCTGTAAAAGGAGTTCCTATGAGAAATTGCATTGTAAATATTTACAGAAATGCAACCTGGAGTTTCAAATTGACAACATATTTGTTTAATTTGGAGGTAGACTTTATCAACATACTGTTTGCATTCTAATGGAAACGAACTGTACTCTTTTCCCGCCCGACCTCTTCTTATATTCATACTGACGAAGTTCGTTCAGACTCTTGTCAAAAATAAGAAGATCAAAGACGCAAACTGATTTCACATTCAAATATATTGATGATGTTATTTCCATTAACAATTAACTGATCGGGTTCCATTAATATATCCCCTAGAACTGGCAAATAAAGACATTGTTAGACTTATACCTCGAATTTAGAAAGTCATGTCAGTACCAGAATCTATGACAAAAAATAAAAAGAATTAAATAAAATATCGAACTCAAAGGGAAAATCAAAACGGATTGTCCTTTATAAAATGGCAAAATCAAAAGCTTAGGATGGAGGTCTAATACTGTTTTAATAATAAAATATCAATGAATTGTCAAAAACGTAAGAAAAGTACACCAAAGAGCACTTGCAAAAGCCTTATTCACTCGAAAAGAACTAGTCTAAATATTTTCAACTTAAATTATAGTTATAAAATAGGTCCAGATATAGCTAGCTGTTGAAAGTCTAAATTGGTCTGCCCTCATCCAGGAAATCCTCATTTTCAAGTGGCATTCCTTACTAGTTTCCCGTCCAACCTCACAGTCGACCTCCTATTGCAAGACCTACCTATACAAATATATTGAGTTTAAAACTTATGCATTCTCGTCATGAGCATGAATGACATACTTGCCACTGGACATAAAGCAAGCAGGATATTGAGTGTAAAACTTGTGTGTTCTCATCATGAACATGTATTTGTCACTAAAGCAAGCAACAATCAATCAACTATATAAAATATTCCATGTTAACAGTACAGGACGACAAGATCTTGAACAATGGTATGATGTAAAAGTTAAAAAATTCACCTTGCAAACTTTTTATGTTTTTTAATGTATTTGTTCTTGCAATTTACTACATGACTGAACAGTAATATCTATTTTTCATTTTTTGTATGCCCCATTTATGGGCATTATGTTTTCTGGTCTGTGCGTCAGTTGTCCGTCCGTGCGTTCGTTCGTCCTGCTTTAGGTTAAAGTTTTAGTTCGAGTTAGTTTTTGATGAAGTTGAAGTCCAATCAACTTTAAACTTAACAAACATGTTTCCTTTGATATGATCTTTCTAAATATAATGCCAAATTAGAGATTTTATCCCTTTTTCACGGTCCACTGAACATAGAAAATGATAATGCGAAAGGGGCATCCGTGTACTTGGGACACACTCTTGGTTGTTATGGTTCTCATCTTCTGTTTAATTACGGTTTGTTCTAAATATATCGTGTCAAGCAATTATAAAACTAAAAACGGTTTTGTTCAAGGGGTTTATGCTTCATTTGGACGTGTACAGGAAATGACGAATGACTTAAAATAAAAGAGTTTGTTTTCATGTAATACATTGTATTTCAATTTAAGAATGATTATCAACCTTGCCAAAATATCTCATCTATAAAGGCAACAGTAGTATACCGCTGTTCAAATACACGTTTTGATCGAGCTACGAAAATCTACATTATTTGAATCTGAGGTCTTACATTGAGGCTTATTTAATACGTTTTTTATTCAATGAAGTTTACAAGTATAGTTTTAATCAAATTAGAAAAACAAAGAAAAAATTACAAGATTTATAAATTAATTAGTCTAGACAACACTAAGTATTTTACATTGTATGACACTTAGTGTATGAAAATTAATTGACAAAGACAAAAAGTAACATTTATCTGAATATTTTGAAGGACCTTATGCATCTATAGTGCGGTGACAGAATTGGCTAAAGTAGAGTAAAAATAGAGTTTTATTTCACTTCATGGAACACGGCTAACAATTGGCACAGTCCTCGAGAAATGATTTTACTTGAATGTAAGATTGGTCGTCAAAAGGTCGTAGGGTGCATTTTTATTTAATTAAGCTTTTAGTCAGCGAATGTTACTTCAATTGCAGGGAATTAGTGACATGCATTTTTTTTTTATATTCATTTTATATAACTGCCATTGAATATCTTCTGTTTTTGTTTTATTCAAACATCAGACATAATGCTCAACTAGTGAACTACTGTTAACGGGGACATTTTGTATTTTACCTGATTCCAACATCTGTTTACTTTTTAAATTGTTACTTGGATGGAGAGTTGTCTCATTGGCACTCACACCACATCTTCCTATATCTATCATACAATAAAGCGCTGATGATTGGATTTTCGAAAAACTAAGGATTTTTTTATCCCAGGTATAGATTACCTTAGCCGTATTTGGCACAACTTTTTGACATTTTGGATCTTCAATGCTCTTCAACTTTGTACTTGTTTGGCTTTATACATATTTTGATATGAGTGTCACTGATGAGTCTTGTGTAGACGAAACGCGCGTCTGGCGTAATAAATTATAATCCTGGTATCTTTGATAACTATAACTTTTAGGAATTTTGGTCCTCAATGCTCTTTAACTTCGTACTTTATTTTGCCTTTTTAACTGTTTTGGATTCGAGCGTCACTGATGAGTCTTTTGTAGACGAAACGTGCGTCTGGCGTATATACTAAATTAAGTCCTGATATCTATATGATGAGTTTATTTATATCGTATTTGCTAAAACGTAATAAAACGACAAATTTTCTTTTCATGTATACATGTTTTTACGAGGTAAAATTGTTTAAAACGATATTTTTTAAACTTTAAAAAATCTCTGCTTTTCAATCATTACCTTAAAAAAAATCTGGATAGTTGTGTCCCGTCTCGATTGGGCTGATTACATAGTTTTCCTGTAATATTTTGGACTTGATATTACTTGTTTTTGTTTTGATGTTTTATTGTTTCGTTGAATTATTTAGGTGTCCGTAATTCTTTTTTAAGGTTGTGTGAATATGATTTCAGTTGTTTATTTAAGAAAGATGGATCCCACAAAATCCAAAAGATAACAAAACTAAAAAGTCCGTTGAAACTCGGCTTTACCATTTCAAAGAAGCTCACATTCATTTTAATCCCTTAAATAGTGATATTTGCTTAAATGCTGAAGTGGAATAATTGATTTTTTTACCACTTACATTAAATTGAGGTATTTGACACAGTCGATCGAATGGTGTAACGGTGAAATTTATCCGAATTTTTGCGGAGGATTGGGACTTTTATGGTTCTTTCTATTCGCTTGATTTTTTTTTATAATAAAAGTGGAAACGAATGATATATAAGTCTACATAATATGGTGGTATTTACACTTGGCACTGCAATTTGAAATGCAGAACCTTTTCAAACTAATAAAGAAAACCATTTTGCTTAGTTCTTTAATTTCAAATTCAGATATATTGAAGATTTCCTGTCTCTCTTTTACCCAAACATCAGTCAGTCAGTACTTACATTTCCCAGTTACATAATTAGCTTGTGATGAAGGATACTACAGAAACTAAAATGTTCGCTTCATATTTTGACAATTCCTTTGATATTGAGACAGATTCACGACTATAAACAAAAATCTATGACAATCTTTGGATGGTGATTTTAACTTACCAATTTTCAATTTCGCCATTTAACAATGTACTACTCCTCTGTGCCATCGTATAATGTGCACATATTTCGAATGATACCATACACTCGTGCAAGTTGAATCAATACAGACTTCATGAACAGAGATATACCCCTGACTACTTAAAACAGGCCTTAGAATTAAAACGGATATTCAAACATATTAGTCGACAATGATATCAAAACGGTATGGTAAAAGTCGAAGAACGTCGTAAATGACAGACAAAATTCTGCAAAACTCTACATATACCACCAAAGATAAACACAAAACATACTGAAAACCAGTGGCTATCTCGTGTGCCCCCGGAAGGTTTAACAGAATCTGTTTTAATTGTGACACCTGAGTGTCGAACATGGATATTTAAGTTTGGTGACATGAATTTAATTATGACGAAGAGTTGGCTACTGCAATAGACACAAAATAAGTTTTTACATCACCGTATACGTATCACGGATAATGTAAAGTAAACTCTTAAGCTCTGTCATGACCCAACTCACTAGCAACATCTTTTTGCTGTTTAAGATTTTAAGATACTAACTATCAGATGAGATCTGAAAATTTGCAAATAATTTGTGTCCTGTTCTGTTCATAACATTTGATACGTTTGATTCGCATGACACGTGTTACATGTTGATGATGTTGTTGACACAACCGAACTGAACTCTGTTTGAAATTCCCTTAGTTTTGTTTAAAAACATAAACATCGGCAAACTACTGTTGCCTCTAATGTTTCTTTGAGAAACAGATAAAATAACAGCCGGGTCAAGTCAAGAAATCGAAGTCTTTCCTTTTTTGGCAATGGTGTTATCAGTTTATTTTCGACTTATGACTTTTAATGTCCGTTTGGTATCTTTCGTCTCTCTTTCATATGCTTGCATCTATTTTAAAACCAAAACTACAACCAAGGCAAGAAACTTCATATTCTGAAACAGAGCATTTGAATAAAGGCTGTTTAATGCTTATTTGTCATACAGCCACAATCAACTTTACTTCAAACTGTGTTTTCAATAACAAGAACATTAACAGAAGAAAGTTTTTTGCCATCAACAGTGCGATATAAATGCTATCACTAGTTTATATGTCAAATCAATTATACAGACCAGAATGTAGGAAATAACGACCACGACAATCAGAAATAAACTCATCATAGATACCAGGACTAAATTGAGTAAATACGCCAGACGCGCGTGTCGTCTACATAAGACTCATCAGTGACGCTCGAATCCAAAAAAGTTAAAAAAGCCAAATAAATTACGAAGTTGAAGAACAGTCCGCAGACTACAGCTATGCGATCATGGCTAGTGTATACTGTCGATGCGAATCAGATATGGTTTTTTTCTTGACTTTTGTTTGGAGATATTTTGAGTCGCAAGTTTCTTTCAATACAAGGTTCTTTTGACACCTGTCCTGGAGGTGTAATGAGGTTTAAGTTGTTTTGTGTCACACATTTATAGATTGATATGGCTAAGTGTATTTTTCAATGACAAAATGTTTGAATTTGTCCAATGATGCTTGATAAAAGGTTGCTAAATGTGGTACACAAACTTGACCACAACTCTATTGCAATACACAACACTTTAAATGTCTGGAGTTTGACATTCATATTCGCAATATTATTATTTGATTCGTGGCTAAAGAGTTATGTAGTGTTCTTTGAACACTATAGACCATTCGAGATTTGCTACATCTTCCACTTACGAACATATATATATTCCAGCCAAAGGTCAGAACGTCGTTATAACGTTCCCACATTATAAAAGTCATTTGGGGTCTGAATGTTTTATTAAAGTTACGTGTATTTAGTGCTATGTTTATATATCCTGCATAGAAAAACAATATCATTTTGCGTCACTTATATTGGGATTGAATAACCAAAACTTTCTCCATTTTGAAGCGAGTAAAAGGCTGTTCTATCATTATAAAATATCTTTTTTAAGTCGTTAGGTTATCCAAAAATGATTTGAATTCCTATTAGTACAAATTTATTTCATAAAAATCGCTATGACATTGTAAAATCTCAATTATAAGTTTGTTTTGAAATATTTTATGTTGTATGTTTTGCATGTACCGAATTCAACGTTTATGGCCAAAAACTTAAGTTTGCATTTTCATTTAGGTAAACTAGATGGATATATCAATAAATGCATATTTGTTCATAATTTTCTTTAAATTATGTTATGTTTTGACGGACTTTGTTATTATAACTTGAAAAAATTTAAAACTGAAATATCCCCTTTTTGTTAAGTCGCATACGTGTGTTTGGAAATCTCATTAATGTGGGTTTCCACTTTTTTTCCATAGAAAATTTATTCAAGTTTTCAATCATTTTACTTTGAAAAGGGTATTTAAATTGGAGTTAGATATTCAATTTTGGTTTTTCCTGGAAAACGACTAGTGAGCATTGATCAAGATTTCCGAAAAACTGCTACATTTTATTCTTTTTTCCATTAATCAAGAACAAGTGTAGAACATATTTTATTTCACAATCAAAAACATTAATGTGTGTATGTATATTTTTCAATAAAATAAAAATAACAAATAAATAAACAGAAATCCTTCCCTTTCTGTGTCTGTTGATGGTCCATTACCGTTACGGAATAGTTATAGATTATCGTGATTCATCTAAATGAGGTGATTTTCTCGCTAGAGCCGATACGGCGAAAGTAATCAATTTAGTTGAGATGACCAATTATTATCTGTTTGTCGCAATTTAACCTATAACGATGTTGTTAATTTCATTGAATTTCATTAATATTGAAAATGATGTGTGAACTAAACAATAGATATGATAGGTAAAAGTGTAAACATTAGGGGTACCCTGAGTTTATCAACTTTCTGTTCAGACACTGGTGACGTTTTACAAAATCTGAGTAGCAGCTTCAAGCTAAAAATACTGAATGAGATGTGGAATGTATATCACATATGCAGCTGAAGTTTGTATATTGCTACTAAGGTGGGGATATTGATAATTTCAAAAATAAAAATCGTCTCGTAAAAGCGTAAATGCATCTACACATATGTCAAGCAAATGGTGGTTTGATGGTATTCCTTTGGAAATATTTAAATGTGTACGTTTTTGATTTCGTAATACCTCATATAAAACTTCAAATTAAGGATAAAAAATTATGCACATATTTGTTTATTACTAAATGGCTAGTTTTGATTATAAAAGTTAAATACACAAACCCTTTTCTGAATCGTGCACAGAACACCAAGTTTATGAAATATGCATGAATTGGTTCAAGATTTGGATTAATTTCATTTTACACCAGTCACTTGTTTCTTATTATTTAGCCGTATTTGGCACCACTTTTTAGAAGTTTGGGTCACCAATAATCTTTAACTTTGTACTTGTTTGGTTTTCTTTACTATTTTGATCTGAGCGTCACTGGTGAGTCGTAATTTTGACGAAACACACTACTGATGTATAAAATTATCAGCCTGGTACCTTTAACATGTCGATATGTCCTACTGTAATGTTTATTTGTGTATTTCTTAGTCCAGAATGATTTTGCATTTATTTGTACTATAGTCCTGTCATGTCATGTTGTCATTTTATTGTTATATTTAACATCACCATTTTTTTTCTAAAAATAGCCTGAACCAAATCAGGAAAATTGTCATTGTTATATTATAGTTTCTGTGTGTTATATTTTAGTGTTGTGTTTCTGTTGTGTCGTAGTTCTCCTCTTATACTTGATGTGTTTCCCTCAGTTTAAGTTTATATAACGGATTTGTATTTTTCTTAATCGATTGATGAATTTCGAACAGCGGTTTACTACTGTTGCCTTAATTTAGATACCAACTTAAAGTAAAAATATGTAGTCTTTCATACTCATGTAAACCAAATTGGACTTTCTTACACGTTTTCATAGCTAATTGATACCTTTCATTGCAAGATACAAATATATATTTGCACAAAGGAATAATGTGAAGAATTTTACTGACCTGCATATATACAAGAATAAAAAGTACATATATATCACAATAAAGGTCTGTGTTCTATATCTCTGCAAAGAGTTTGAAAAGAGTTCAAATAAGACACAGTATTATGTTAACTTATCATCTTCGTTTTCTTTCATTCTTTACATATAAAAAAACAAGACCTTCCAGAATTCTATCAAAAGAATATAACAATAAAATTACATAGAAATTGAACTGCGTCAGACAGAAATCAAATGATTATCAATACAGGTGTTGACATGTTTCGGATTGAAACAATCTCTATGAACACCTGTAACTATTTAAAAATTCCCTTCATACACAAACCCTATAACAGACCAAAATCTAATTTTTATTTCGTATTTGAATGTTCTAAAGCGAACCAATTTGATACACATTTACTAATATATCGTTGGATAAAAATGAAGTTGATTTAGAATAAAATGAAATTAAGCAATAAACAGAATATAAAGCCATAGAATTTAATCAAATTTCAATGATATCATTTAACTTTAATTGTTCAATGTCTTCTGCAGGTACTATTCCTATGCCAATCAAGAAACTCATAACAACTGGTGGTAAGATATATTTTTTTGTGAAGAGGTTGCATTCTAATAGAAGTATATTAGTGTATTAATTCAAATATACCGCTAACATCAGTTCTCATTCTCTTTACCTGCAATATAGTTGATAAAGTGAAAGATTTTCTAAGTGAGAGTGTTTCTGATACATATGAAGATATATATAATTAAAATAAGAAGATATGATTGCCGAATGACAAAGATGTAAGCAACACATAATTCCGTCATAGATACTGATCTTGTATACATCTCTTTAAATATCATTGAGTACATAAAATGTAGAAATTAATTTAATTTTTTATATTTTAATTTACGGGACTGTGTTCTGAAATTTCAGTTTTTGGCGGTACAAATTTAGTGTCTTCTGCCTTAACATGTAGTTGTCAATGTCATTGAAAAAAACCCCCATTGTAAAACGAGTCTTCAATCTTTTAGCGCCCAACGCCCCCAATATTGAATTGAAACGATTGAATTCCATGATACTAAGCTCCTTAACTAAGTTCTTAACTAAATGCGGATACCTTTTTTTTCATTTCGTAATCTGTTGTCCTGTCGATAATTTTTTAATCTTGCTGATGTATGTATACTCCTTATAAAAGTAGGTCCAAGATTGAAATATATTGGCGATGGTATATACTGCTAGAACTACGTGAGTAAATATTTATCAAAATGTGTTCACAAAAAAAGAGTTGTTTAGCAATTATGTACTATTTTGATTTTTCACAGAGTTTGGCCTGGCTAGGGTTGACTTAGTTATAATCCTGGATTCCTCGACCAGTGTGCGCGAAGAAAATTATGACAAGATGAAACAGTTTACAAAAGATCTCCTGGTTAATTCTGATATCGATGGCGGTAATGTACGTGTTGGAGCGGCTAGTTTTAGTATGAGAGGTTCCATACATTTCCAGTTAAAAGATTATAGAACAAAAAACGATGTATTAAATGCTATTGACAAGATCCAATATATATATGGCAGTACGAACACAGCTGATGCTATCCGTTTGATGCGAGTCGATATGTTCACAGCAGATAATGGGGATAGACCAGATGTGAAGAACATTGCCATAATTATCACTGATGGTGTCTCTAATGTTAATGCAGAAACGACAATACCTGAAGCAGAGAAAACTAGAGACGTTGGAATTCATATCTATGCCATTGGTATTGGTTTGTCTGATCTCACAGAGTTACATGGTATCGCTTCTGTACCAGCTAAAGATAATTCGTTAAATGTTCAGAGTTTTGATGAATTGAAAGGTCCTATGAAAATATTTTCATCCAAAGGCCCAGGTATGTGAAAACAAAGATTAAGGATTTCAAAATACATCAGGGGCGATTACAAATGAGGATTTTAGCAATTCTATCTGTACTAAGTGTATATAGTGTGGGATGTCGCACAGTGAGTCCAAAGTGTTCATTATTTTGATTTTACATGCACTTTGGTTTCTTTCACTATGAGATTGCAACCTTCTAAATACTTTTAAAAGTCAGTTCAGCTTTAAAAAATAATAATTCTTTAATAAACGAGGGGAGATTACTCATGTACACATTGAGATAACACACTGTGGGTGTTAATCTTTTAAAGTTCCCTTATATTTGAGATTCCATTGTTAAGATAAACAAGAGGGTCAAGGGAGCTAATCTCATCACAATTTCTGACGTCGTCCGTCAACATTAACAAAAATTATCTCTTCTCAAACTACTGATCTTAAAAGAACCAAACTTGTTTTTATCCGACGACTCCGCCTGAAAATCAACATGGCCGAATTGGTTTAAAATAGAGCACAGTAATACGCCGTAGATTATGAATCCAAGGTGTATTTAAGTCACACTACACAATATAAAAAACCCAGATGATTATATGAAAAAAATGAATCTCAGTAAAAATTTCCAGTTTCATCAAAGTAATGAGTATAATAACATGAATGGACAAAAAGATGTATAAATGTGGATGTAAACACTGAGATATGAAATAAATTCATTTACTTCTCACAGATTATTGTGTTTATTATTCAATCGTAATTAGATTCATTTCTGAGCACCTGCTGTAAAATGCAAACGTTAAATTTATACATACGTGATGGAATTAACTCATGCAGGTTCGATTAAAATCTTTCCCTAGACAATTTTTATTCTAAATAATAAGGATGTTCTTATCCAAGGCAAAATAACCTAGCCGTATTGGGCACAACTTTTTTGAACTTTTGGTCCTTAGTGATCTTCAATTTTGTACTTGTTTTGGCTTTCGAACTTTTTTCATCAGAGACAAACTTGTTATTCTGGTGTCAACAAAACGCACGTCGGTCGTATTTTAAAATTCAAACCTAGCACCTGTTAGCTAATATTCGTGTGTTTCTCTGTCCTATATTTTCCCCCATTTATTTCTATTTTAGTCTTGTCATGAAATGTTGTCATTTTAATGTTAAATTTAACATTGCCATAAAAGCGGGAGGTTTGGCATGCCACAAAACCAGGTTCAACCCACCATAATTTTTTTTTCTTAAAATGTTCTTTACCAATTCAGGAATATGGCCATTGTTATATCATAGTTCGTTTCTGTGTGTGTTATATTTTAATGTTGTGTCTTTGTTCTCCTCTCCTCTTATATTTAATGCGTTTCCTTCAGCTTCAGTTTGTAACCCGGATTTTTTTTCTCAATCGATTTATGAGTTTCCAACAGCGGTATACTACTGTTGCTTTTATCTCCCCCTATTATTCATGCAAACTTTACAACCATTGTCTTGAAACATTAGATTATGTCCAATGAAATAGGTTAAACAACTTAGGTTGATAAGATAACAGAGATGTACAAGCTGAAAATCTCAGCTGCTTTTTGAAACCTAAAAATGTTTTTGTTCTACATCAAACATTTTCTTAGAAATTAATTAAACTATCATTGAATGATTTAAAAGGATTTTTACATTAAAGGTACAAATGTTACTGCACCAGGTGTGCATTCTTACAGTAACTGTCTCTTCATTGATGATCGAGGACAAGATATTTGAAAGCAAAAACAAAATGTTGAAGGGCTGATCTAGCTTTCAATAACTGTATATAATGATACAATATAAGACATAAGCTGGTTCAGGAGATGAACTATGAATTGATTGGACAATTTAAGATTTCTATTCAGAACTATAATCAAACACTATAAAATCATAAACTGGTCTCCATGATATACATAATTATATTCAATGGTGATGAAAGTAGAGTTTTCAAAGTTGAAGTTTTTCTAAAATTGTTTAACATTTCACAGCAGTTTTATACTTTTACTATAATTATTCATCCCTTATCTTTATTACAGCTAATTTCCTAATGCATGTAGAGCAAGACTTTGGTTAGCCTGTTTGTTTAGTTTGTTTATTGTACAATTATATTGGGGGAACGTCTAGTTAAAATAAAATATAATGTATACAGGTTAAACCATGCCTATGTTGTACTGTTATACCACTGTCCGAGGTTAGAGGGAGAGTTGGGATCCCGCTAATATGTTTAATCCCGCCACACTATTTAAGTATGTGCCTTTCCCAAGTCAGGAGCTTGTTATTAAGTAGTTGTCGTTTGTTTTATGTGTAACATATTTGTTTTTGAGCTTTTTTTTAATATAAATAAGGCCGTTAGT
Organism: Mytilus edulis; assembly: GCA_019925275.1. Classification (NCBI taxonomy): domain Eukaryota; kingdom Metazoa; phylum Mollusca; class Bivalvia; order Mytilida; family Mytilidae; genus Mytilus; species Mytilus edulis. The sequence goes on along the minus strand of CM034356.1, from coordinate 2,425,971 downwards.
TTTCTCGTTTGAATTGTTTTACATTGTCTTATCGAGGCCTTTTATAGCTGACTATGTGATATAGATTTTGCTCATTGTTAAAGGCCGTATGGTAACCTAAATTATTTAATGTCTGTGTCATTTTGGTCCCTTTTTGACAGTTGTCTCATTGGCAATCATACTACATCTCCTTTTTATATTTTTTATACTATATATAGTTTAAAAATGTTAATTTTAATCTTGGTTTACTCTTCAAGCATTAGGAAATTAGCTGTAACTATGTATGTACATTGTATCGCAGATCAAATTTATCGGTTCATTATGTGTTAATTTGTGTTACTAAGATATTTGTAAGACATACTATTGTTTTAGAAAATATTGAAGGTTTGGTACCATTAAAACGTTTATCCCGCTGCCATTGTTTACACCTATCCTAAGTTAGGAATTTGATGTTCAGTGAATGCCATCTGTTTATGTGGTTCATAAGTGTTTCTCGTTTCTCGTTATTTGTATAGATAAGGCTCTTGTTTTACCCGTTTGAATGGTTTTACACTACTAAATGTTTGGGGTCCTTTAAAGCTTGTCGTTTCGTGTGAGCCTAGGCTCCGTTTTAAAGAGGTTACCTTGACCTATAATGGTTTATAAATTGTAAACACTGGATGTGACTTGGGTGGAGAGTTGTTTCTATGGCACTCAAACCACATTTTCTTATATCTGATTAACATAAAAAATCAATTAATCAATCGAACGATTTATGTCAGGCCTTTATATGACAAATATGAAGTAACGAAGACAAATATGATTACAAAATTAGTTGGTATGGTTGACGTGTACCCGTAAATAACTGTTAAGCACTAATGAAGTAAAAATTATTCTAAAAACACAAAATTCTGGACAATTGCAATTTCAAAGAAAATGGAAGTGTCATTTGTTCCGTGGAAAAGTTAAATTGATCTATAAATTCTAATTTTAAACTGTTTCCACAACAATTAGATCATGTCTAAATGCATGACGAGTTGCACAAGCCAAGACAACTGCTGGATTTCAGAATATGCTCCGTTTAGAAGACCGTACCTTGACCTTTAATGGTTTACTTTTATAAATTATGACTTGGGTGGAAAGTTGTCTCGTTGGCACTCATACCACATATCCCTGTATCTATGAATGACAGTATGTTCCTCTTGATCTGAATATAAGAGGAGTTATAATAGTTACATATATAATGTGTTGATACACAACAACGGATTGTTCAACTAGTAGGACATAAGATTTTCACGTTTGATATCAACCAAATATTTTATAGACCTTTTACTTCACGAATTTCATAAATATTATTCTATTTTCAGCTCAGTTGTCAACTACGACTTCTTTCGTGAAAAGTACAACCAATGGTAAGTTTTTGTGGATTTCATAGATCTCTGTTATCAGCATTATTCTTAACCATGAATAATATTCAAAAGATTTCAAATGGAACCTGATATTTTCTGTCCTCTGGTTTTATTTATTTTCCTTTGACATACATGTAACCAAGACTGTACGCTCTTCTATCTATAACAATGGAAAATAGTGTTTGATATTATATTCTTTTTTTACAGACCATTCTACTTCACAAATTTCATTCATGTTATTCAACTTTTCAGCTTTGCTATCAACTACAACTTATTTTGTGGAAAGCACAGCTGATTGTAAGTCTTTTCACTGGATTTCACTTATCTTTTTTATCAGCAAAGTTCCATACAATCAATTTTATTCAAACGCTTTCAAATTGAACCCAAGTATTTTCCGTCTGATCAGATTTTCAAGTTTCCTCGACTTCCATGAAACAAAGACTGTACGCTCATTTATAACTATGGAAAATACAGAACAGTTGATACACCAAATCCGCTGATTTACAAAAAGGACATTACCATTTCGATTTTGATATTTACAGCATATTTCACAGATGTTTTACTTCGTGAATTCCGAGCGTCACTGATGAGTCTTTTGTAGACGAACCGCGCGTGTGGCGTATTTTTAAAATGTAGTCCTAGGTATCTATGATGAGTTTATTCGTTAATGTTATTTTTTTTTAGCTTTGTTATCATCTACAACTTATTTTGAGGAAAGTACAGCTGATGGTTAGTCTTGATATACTTCATTGATTTTTTTTTATCAACAAAGTTCCAAACCATAAATTATATTCAAACGCTTTAAAAATGAACACAATGATTTCGGTCCGATCGATTGTTCAAGTAAACTGACAACAGATAGTCTTATTTGGTAGTTAAAAAGTAAAATCACAAATATCTGAACTTCGAGAAAGTCCCAAATGAAATGGCAAAATCAAATAATAAAACACATCAAACGAATGGACAACAACTGTCATTTTCCTGACTTGGTAAACGCATATTCAAATGAAGAAAAATGAGGGATTATTCATTATATTGACAAAGATGCGTGAACAAAATGTTACAAAAAGGGGCAGAACAACAACACAAAAACCCTACTAAAAATGCGGTTGATTTCAGGAACTGTACACGTCGTGTTGCCAACGTTATTACGGAGGTAGTAAATAGTATAATTCGGTAGGTCATATCCGTGAAAAGGAAACGGTACTGTTGTAGGTGTCATACCACCAGTTACGCCCTCAAATTTAGAACGTATGTGAAAGTAGGCCTACTCTGACAATAGTGCATTTGATGTCATTGTTTACTTAAACTAATCAACAATTTGGCAGAAATGAAACTTTTGGTGAAAGAGAAATATATTAAGACCATTTTGAGCTAAAATTTACTTGTTTATGAGTTTGCATTCAAAATTGAGGATTAATGCACTCCATAGTATACTAATTTAAGATTTCCAGAAAACCATTTTTTTTTAGTGGTACCTCTATTCGGAATACCTTTTCTTTTTTATATGATTTTAAACACCTGCTGAAAATTGGCATGTAGAAAGCTGATACATGTACAATTCAGGATATACCTGGTTTCTATGAAGTTAAACTTAAGGTAAAATATTAAGAAAGCTGTGAAAATTGTAAAATTTGGTTGAACAGATAGGGACTTTTAATTGGTGGTATGACACCTTGTAACGACAAACGGAACATATCCGATATCAATGTAAAATGGATATTCGACAACAGTCAACTCCTGATGGCGTCTGTAAAATCTCTATTGTCGTAACGTTTGGTTTTCAACCGACCCTCATTGTCAATTTCTAGATATAAGTTATAATCCCATGGCAAAATCGAAAGCTCAAACCATCAAACGAATAGATAGCAACGTTCATTTTCCTGACTTGGTACAGACATTTTCTTATGTAGAAAATGGTAGATTCAACCTAGTTGTGTGACGCTAAAACTTTCACTTGTATTAAAGTTGCATCAAATTCTGTTATATATACAACGGTTCGTGGACAACACAGACATAACAGGTAAAATGTCAAAATATGGTTACAGCAGTCATCACTATATTACAATCTCAAAACAAACAAACATTTACAAAAAAAAAACAAAAAACATCAATTAAATTAAAAAACACATTCATTGCCTCGCCTGTTTGACTTTAAAAAAAAACCAGATATACGCGCAATGCTTATGAAAATTATTTATGTAAACATGGACGCAACAGAAAGAAAAAACACATTAACGAGGATCGCGGGTGTAAGATTTTTAGAAAAAAAAATATATTTTGATTACGATTTTTTTTATTACCTTTAGTAGTTGTTACTTAAACGTATGGTACAAAAATCATTCCTAAAATCAATTCGTGTTGGCCCCATGTAACTTTTAAAATTAAGATATCATTGAAAAGGCTCTAAATTATCTCCCTTTGGTGCAAAAATGCCATTTTTTGGCTTTAAAATTGAAATATCTCATCGGTGACCTATATTTTTTACTGTTGTTTTCGAATACGCTGTCCATAAATTAAATAATTGTAAAATTTAAGCAATTTATGTTATAAAGTTCTTTTCTTATTTCTATATTACCGCTATTTCTTCTATTAGTTCAACAGAAAAAAAGAACATTAACAAATTGAATGCTTCTTTCGAAGGCAGATTGTGAGCATTAATGAACGGTGACACCCATTTGTTTATTTTATATTTCTAATAAGTATAAGATAAAGTTCATTTATAGAAAAATATAGAGAAATCCTATATTAAATAAATAAATTGATTTAGACCCGCGAGCCCCCTTAAATTAAATTTTGCACGACCACAAATCATTCTTGTTCTGTTGTTGCTATATATAGATCTGTTGTTTTGTAGCTGGTATTCCTACGTACGTGATTATTATCGTAACTGCATTGGTTTTTATGTTAATAGCTGCATTAGTAGTAATCACAGTTGTTTGCTGCAAAAGAAAGAGAGCGAACCATTCATCATCCCGTGATATTCCACAAAATCAAATCACAGAACAGAGAGAGCTGATTCTCCAGACATCGCGACAATAAACGACAATGTTATGTCGAGCAATACTATACTCAAGTAATGATAACAGAAATGAAAATAATATTCACCCGAACAACAGGCCAAAACTGTTTCTACTGAAGAGATGAGAAATAACTTTAAAACGTACGCAACAGTATCATATCATACAATTGGAACTCCGTTGAACATCTTTATGAATAAGAATAAATATCCAATCATAAACAAGCCAAAGAGCTTCCAGTGACCATACCTATGAATCTATTTAATATGCATATGAATATACTTATCAAACCAATGCAGCTACTGAACATGCATTAGCTGCAACGACGGATCAGGACTTAAATCAATATCAAACGCTTACCAGTCCTTCTGAATCTGTTGCCCACACATATGCGTCATCAAATCTATACATTGACGCACTATGAATGATGGTCTCATATACTGAATGATATATTATATCGTTTCATTTTTTGAAATTTTAAATGTTAAGGTTTTGCACATATGACAAGTTTTTTTCAGTGTTGTTTAGCTCGATCGAAGAATGGATTTAACGGGTTTTGTTGAACTCATTGTAAGGGTTATGGTATCATTATGCTGGATTTAACGGGTTTTGTTGAACTCATTGTAAGGGTTATGGTATCATTATGCTATGATATCAATTCATGATGTTCGGTCGTCTGTGTCAAAATTACAAGCTTATTTTTATAAATTAACTGTTAACAAACATTTGAATTTTTGAAATACTAAGGCTTTTCTACTTCAGGCATATATTACCTTAGCTGTATTTTGCAAACCTTTTAGGAATTTTGGTACTCAATGCTTTTCAACATCGTACTTTATTTGGCCTTTCAAACTTTTTTGGATTCGAGCGCCACTGATGAGTCTTTTGTAGACGAAACGCGCATCTGCCGTAAGTACAAACTTTTATCCTGGTATCTATGGTGAGTTTATTATTAAAAAAACTTTTATGAATCGATAGTAGGCAAATCACGGAATTTGAGAAGCAGACACACATGATAGGTCCATGTCATTGTTTTTTTTTTATAGATATTATCAAATAAAAATTTGGCGTGAAAATATTCTCTTTGCACGGTTTTCATAAAAAACCATTGACATCTTTTTCCTTTCAAAATATATGAAACAATAACAAGAATTTAATAAGATTTAAAAAAGATTGCTTTTGAACTATATAAAATATGAAAAGAAAAGTCGGAATAAGTGAAAAATGTTCATTGATATTACACTATACAGGGCTAAAACCAGACAATTCTAAATATCTTATATCTAAATATCTAATAAAAAGTCAGCAACGAAAGAAGCGAACATTCTTGAATCCTACTCTATACTGCACTGTATAGTTGAACAGAATGTTTAAACCCATCATTTTTGTTTTTGAAAATGTCTGTTCCAAGTGAGGAATATGGCTATTGCTTAACACTTGTTCTATTTATTTAAAGCGTTTGATTTTTTCAGATCTTATGGAAATCCCTTTTGAGAATTTTTGTTACACCTTATGCAATATTAAAGCACAAGGTGAAGTGGTAATGTTGCGCATAAGGTAAAGCTCACATTTTAAGCGCTGAATTATTTAAATGTAGATGTTTTGTCACTTTATTAGTGCTTAGTTTCCTTATCATGCAGCTCAGTTATTTATCTGTCATTTTATGTGAAATTGTTACACGTGTGTGCTACATGTAAAGCATGGATGTTGATTGCTGAATAATATTTATCAATTTGTGCCTTATGCTCATAAATTTCAGGAAATGCTTACCCTTCCGGAGCACGTGATTTCACTCCCGGTTTTTAGTGGAGTTTGTGTGGGTTTTTTTTATCTATTAAATGTAACTGTTGATGTTAAAGTCTTTTGGTTTTATGGGTCTTTGTTTACTCCTTAGTTTTGATTGTTATTGTCGTCAATAATATTCCAAACAAAGAAGATATCATTTTAATCCTTCAACATGCTTAAAAATCAGAATATATGTTTGATAAATTTTATGAATCATAAGCTAAAGATATTGATGTTCTCAAAATTAATTTTCTGGATTACTCACCAACAGTTCAAGCACTCATTAAATAACTCTATTCACCTAGTATAGTGAATGCGGTTAGTTAATAAAATAAGAGTTTAAAACATGCAAAAGACTTCTTTCCGCAGAAATTTATAAACAAACGTCAGAAGCAATTATGTCAGTAAACATACTTTTTTCGTAGTTTTGTCTTATCTAAGGTCTTTGAAACATTGTTTTATTTACTGCAATAAGTCAAATACGTAAGTGCAATAACAAATTCTAAAACCAAATGTCTTAATGTATTGAAAAATTATTAACTTCAGAAGATAGATAAAATTGAGAATGGAAATGGAGAATGTGTCAAAGAGACAACAACCCGACCATATAAAAAACAACAGCAGAAGTTCACAAACAGGTCTTCAATCTAACGAGAAATTCCCACACCCGGAGGCGTCCTTCAACTGGTCACTAAACAAATATATACTAGTTCAGTGATAATGAACGCCATACTAATTTCCAAAGTATACACAAGAAACTAAAATTAAAAACTACAAGACTAACAAAAGCCAGAGGCTCCTGACTTGGGACAGGCGCAAATATGCGGCGGGGTTAAACATGTTTATGAGATCTCAACCCTCCCCTTATGTCTCTAGCCAATGTAGAAAAGTAAATGCATAACAATACGCACATTTAAAATTCAATTCAAGAGAAGTCCAAGTCTGATGTCAGAAGATGTAACCAAAAAAAAAAAAAAATGACAATAACACATAAATAACAACAGACTACTAGCAGTTTACTGACATGCCAGCTCCAGATTTCAGTTAAACTGATTGAAAGATTATGATTCCACCATATGAATATCAGGCAGAATCCTTCCCGTTAGGGGTTTAGTATCATACCATCATAACATATATGAGAAGAACATAACCCGTGTCATGCCAACAACTGGTTTATGAATAAATGTGTTTAGTTCCGATGCAAAGACCCTATAAGTGAATCAATATAAACACCGAAAATAAGCAATCTTTAATGACCTGACAACAGTATCGTAACTTTATCCCTCTTGATAAGTCTATTTAAAGGTTTTGTTAGTTTCTGAGGTGAATACTGACATTTTTGTGCTTTATAAAGAATATATCCATAAAAAAATGGATGTGAAATACCTGAACGTATAAGAAGTCTGCATGTTGAGCTATAATTACGAATGATGTCCTTATACCGATGATAAAATTTAGTAAATGTTTTGACTAGTTTGTGATATCGAAAACCCTTTTGTAGTAATTTTTCAGTAATACATAAATTTCTCTCGTTAATATCTAAAACATTGTTACATACACGAACGAATTGCACAAGTTGAGATATATTTAAAGTAAGTTCAACAGGATAAATTTCCTTAGAATACATACTGAAGCGACATTATTGAGAGCCAAAATATCATCTAAATATCTAAAAGTATTATTAAATTTGTTTACGAGATGTTGTTTCGATGGGTCTTTGCTGATGTTCAACAGAGTCATATTAAAAAAAGTCGTAAGCCATGATTTCTTAAGGAACAAATTCCAGACTGTATTTGCTGTTCACGTGTTAGAATAACGTTTAATAAATTTGATACCTCTCCAACGACATGCAAATTTCAGATCACAAATAACATAGGAAGGTGTAATTATTACTCTAGACGGTTAAGTGTCATTCTCAGAGCTGGTACTAAAATATCTGGACAAATAGAGAAAATGGTAATGGCCGATATGACTTTGTGTTCTATAGAATTCAAGGAAAAAAAAAAACATCTAGAAGACAAACAGAAAATACAAATCTTGAAAATTTTCACTGTTAGATATATAGATGATGGCTTTTTACTTTGGTAAAGAAAAAAAAAACAAATTTCTCCAAGGAAAATTTAAAACGAAATATTACATCAAATGGCAAAATCAAAAGCTCAAACAAATCAAACGAATGAAACACAACTCATATTCCTGACTCAATTTTCGATAAGTGCTTGCATCTCATGTATCCCACTCAAGAAAGAAGAAGGTCAGCTTCATATTTATCATACGGTCAACTTCTTATCTCTGTTCAGTGACACTTGAATAAAAAAATGTAACCAAGTTTTCCGAATGCGAAATTATATTGTGTACATCAAGTATCATATTACAAAGTGCTTTTTGCCAAACCAATAACAAACAATTATCATTTAAATTCCAAAACCATGCGCAACATCATATCCAATTACCTCAATCATTTACATATAGTTTTTTGGTCAAGTTTTTGGTCACTCCTTTTTAAGATATATGATTTTTTTTGCACAAAAACATAATTCAAGGAGGGACGAAAAATACCAAAAGGAAATTCACACTCATAGATAGAAAATAAAATGACAACGTCATGGCTAAAAATATAAAGACAAACAGACAAATAATTGGACAGAAGACACAACATCAAAAATCAAAGACTAAACAACACAAACCCTAACAAAAACTTGGACTGATCTCAGGTGCTACGGAACGGTGAGCGGATCCTGCTCCACATGTGGCACCCGTCGTGTTGCTTATTATATTACAAATCCGGTAAATTGTCTAATTCGGTAAGTCACATTCGTGAAAAGGGAAAGGATATTGTAATTACGAAATAAGGAACATATCCAATATCATCTGTGAAACGGTTATTCCTTAACGGTCCACCAACTCGTGATGGCGTCCGTAAAATTTACGAAGGGATGATTTCAACTGCACCATTTTGAACTCTTGGTTAAATAGTTTCCTTGTGAGTAGTTATTCCCTATTAAGGAAATCTTAATAGGAAATACAGTCCCGGGAATATCATATCAATTGGGAGATATATACTCTGTATGCAGGCGCTATGGGTTTTATTTTTATTTATAAATGAACGAAAACATCGCAGAATTTAATATTACATGTACATTATCAAACTTTTACATTAGTTTAAAAGGGGTGGGATGGGTGGGGGTTGTATAACGTAATCATGTGTCATTGAATATTCCGTGATACATTAAAATAGGCATTATCATGAAATACGTCCGTTTTGTCCGTTTTATATGCAACAACGGTTATTGTGAAAAACGTCTGTGTTTAACTTGAAGATATGATTTACTCCAATTTATCAACAAAAATATAAGAACGGAAAATATTTCTGATAAATTTTGTTTATTTACGACAAACTCAAGATCGTAACTTTGGTTTTGTAGATGTTATAATTCAAGCCATGACATATGATGTGCAAGAAGAAATTGAGTTTTGTAATATGACCATGGCTAAATGAGGGTACGAACCGGAGTAACAGGGGTTAACTCGAGAGAATGGAGAAAACTCGGATTGTTGAAATCCGAGTTAATAAAGAAAACTCTAGAATTTCAAGTGAACTCGGTCATGAAGCATGTAAACAATACGCGAGATGATAGACATGCATTAGCGATGTTGTCTTTTTAAAGATATTTTGTATGCGTATTTATTTGTTTACTTAACTTTATCATAACAGTTAACTGTTTTGGTGATACCATTTACATTCAAGTACACGTGTGTTTACATTCTTTTAATTAGGGGTTTTCCGATGTATTTGATAAGTGCAGTTGCCGAAGTTCTATCGAGAGGTCTCGTGGTCTACGGAAAAAACTATCGACGATTTAGGTATAGGTAGACTATTAAAACAGCACATTTAAAAAGATTTGAATAACACGAAGGAATTTTTTACAAGAACGTTCTAATATTTTGAAATACTAAACTTTTTGTGAAATGAATATGTGCATAAATTTGTGCAATACTCTTTATTTGGAACGATCAATACCTAAAGTTTGTTATTTCAAAATATAAGAAAGATGACAGTATAAAAAAAACGCCAAAAAACGAACTGCGGACAGCCTGGTTTAAATGAGTTGCTACCCTTGGTCTAGGCCAATAACATAAAGAATAAATAGTATTCGCATCTTACAAAGATAATCCTTTCGAAGCCTTTTACCAAAGCTGCTGCGGCCGGAAAGAATGCTGGAACATTACTATTTAATCAGCTGAATTATCAGCACAATGGATGTCAATCAATATCAACCAAACCAGTAAACTGAATGAACAGTTTTGTTTGGTCTGCAATTACTTTCAAGAAGGCTTAAAAACAGCAACCTAAGTAGCATTTTTGGCGAAATTCGTATGGACTATTTTCCTATTTTGTGATTAGTATAAAGTTGTTAAACAGTTAAAACAATTCTTTACATTTATATGAATTAGTGTGTTTTCATACGGATGAATATTTACGCACAACCTCATGTGACCTACTTCACTGGTAGAGTTTTATTTCCGGAACAAATATCTACAAAAACGGTCATAACAGTAATTTACAGATAATGTTTATGATGAGACGATTTTTCTTTCTTTATATTTGTTTGTTCATGAGAAGATACTGCTTAACATTTGCATTATCTGGTAAGGATGTTTTCATTAATATCTTAAGCAACATAAGTGAAAAGCAGAATGAATTTTTGAAAGTATGATTTTTTTTTTAATTACTTTAATTCTAATTATTTTAGAATATTGCTATTCCGGAATATCTGTGTTCACTTCGCTTTTTTTTTAAAAAGTGTTAAGAGTTTAAAATGCAGATTTTTTTTAAAATTCCTATTGTTTATTATCTATCTTTATGGTGTTTATCATGTTTATATATCTCAACTTTTACGATTCGCTCGTGTATACAACAACGTATTAGATTTTAGCGATGTATTACTGAAAAATACTTAAAACAAAAGCTGGAAGAGTATGAGATAAGGATTTAAATAAACTTAATATATTGATAGGTCATGGAACTCCTTTTTGAGATATTTGGACTTTTACCTTATATTTGCATTGCTATTATGTTGGTCTCAAATAAAAAGAAAGAAACTTAATAATCTTCTTGATTTTGTCAAATGTCTTTTTATGAATTCTTAAGTCTTATAATCTCATTAATCCACCATTTTCTACATTTGAAAATGCCTGTACCAAGTCAGGAATATGACAGTTCTTGTCCATTCGTTTTATTTGCGTTTTGTTATTTGATTTTGCCATGTGATTATGGACTTTCCTAATTGATTTTCCCCTGAGTTCAGTATTTTTGTGATTTTACTCTATGCTAAAAGATAAATCGGTGTTATGGGGCAAAATATTTTACCTTGTATCGTATGGGAAAACACTGAGGAGTCTGAACATTTGACACTTATTCTAAAACCTCACATAAGTACACCCTTAGGAAGGGATATAGTTACGATATTGTTGTCAGGTCATTAAAGATTGCATATTTTGGCTTTAGTATTTATTTTCTTGATGGGTCTTGCATTGGAAATAAATAGTTATCAAAAGTAACAGAATTATACTGTTGTACACTAGACGCGCGTTTCGTCTACATAAGATTCATCAGTGACGCTAATATCAAATTATATATAAAGACAAAAAAGTACAAAGTTGAAGAGCACAGAGGATCAAAATTCCAAAAAGTTGTGCCAAATACGTCAAAGAAACATTTGTTCTTAAAACAGTTAATGACATGATACGGGTTATTTTCTTCTCATATATTTTATGATGGTATGAAACTTAACCCCTAAAGAGATTGATTTTGCTTGATATTCATATAATGAAGATATAATCTTTCAATCAGTTTTATTGAGGTCTGCAGCTGTCATGTCATTAACTGCTAGTAGTCTGTTGCTATTTATGTATTAGTGTCATTTTGTTTATTTTCTCCGGTTACATCTTCTGACATCAGACTCGGACTTCTCTTGAACTGAAATTCAATGTGCGGATTGTTATGCATTTTTTTTACATAGTCTAAAGGTAAAGGGAAGGACTGAGATCTCATAAAAATGTTTTACCACGCCGCAGTTTTGCGCCTGTCCAAAGTCAGGAGCCTCTGGCCTTTGTTAGTCTTGTATTATTTTTAATTTTAGTTTCTTCTGTACAATGTGGAGTTTAGGATGGCTTTGTTAAATTATGTTGATTGTCACTTTGTTTAGTTTCTTTTGATACTTCTTCTGATATGAGACTCGGACTTTTTTAACATAATTATTTATATATTTTTATTCAGAGAAAGATAAATAAATGCACACATAAATTAAATACAACACAATGGACTGGAAAACAATCGACAAGTCACTTAAACAAATTCTTCTCCTATAGGAAACTAAGTAATTGGGATAACATGCATATAGAAGAGGAAATAAATATAGTTATAAATCTCAAAAAGCATGTAGTTGTAGAGCTCCACAAATCCTATAGTTTTAGAGCTCCTCTTAGGATGTTTATATACTCTTATTTAAACCGGTTTAATTTTTGAATACTAGAAGTTACATTATTATTGCTGGCTCTAAAATGCTGAGTAAAATAGCAGCAAATTAAACATGTTATATTAAATCAAACGAATTATATCCATCATGTTTTACTTAATTCATTGGAGGAATTTGCATCATTGGTCAAAATTCACATGTGGCGGCATTGTTTTCTCTAATATCAGTCCTTTAACGTCTCTAATAAATTCGATGAAGTCTGCAACTCATCATACTAAGTACTAAGTAGTAACACAATTATGTAGTTATTTCCCGAGGGTATCACCATCCCAGTAGTGTGCTGACACAAATTATCATTGATAGGGTTATATTTGTAAATTAACTGATAACAAAATTTTGAATTTTTGAAATACTAAGGCTTTTCTACTTCAGGCGTCGATTAGATCGCCATAGCCGTATTTGGAAAAACTTTTATGAATTTTGGTCCTCAATGCTATTCAACTTCGTACTTTATTTGGCCTCTTTAACTCTTTGGTATTCGAGCGTCACTGATAAGTCTTTTGTAGACGAAACGCGCGTCAGGCGTTTATACAAAATGTAGTTCTGGTATCTATGATGAGTTAATTTACTACCATGGGGCGATGCCACTGCTGGTGGAGATTTATTTCCCCGAGGGTATCACCAGCCCAATAGTCAGCACTTTTGTGCTGACATGAATTATCATTGATATGGTTATATTTATAAATTAACTTTTCTACTTCAGGCATATATTAGCGTACCTTAGCTGTATTTGGTAAAGCTTTTAGAAACTTTGGTCCTCATTACTCTTCAACTTCGTACTTTTTTTGGCCTTTTTAACTTGTTTGAATTCAAGCGTCACTGATTAGTCTTTTGTAGACGAAACGCGCGTCTGGCGTATATTCAAAATTAAGTCCTGGTATCTGTGGTGAGTTTATTCATAACACTGAAATAGGGAATTTGTCAAAAAGATCACAACCCAACCAAATAGTAGAAAACAGCTTGTGTCTACCTATGGGTCTCCAACACAGCAAATCATACCTCTTAACAATGTAAAATAAGCAAACACAGTTATATAAGCAGTTACACTTCGTTAAAAAGTAGTCCGAGACCGATGTCAAAACAGGTAACAGAAGAAACTAAGTACAATGAATATGACACATACATTAACAACGAAAATTTCGAAACTAAAACTGAAAATGGAAATATAGGTCACAGAGAAAACAACCCGACAAAGGTGAAAAATACAGCCATTGGACTTTTAGCAGATACTGACATGCCATCCCTGACCTCGATTAAACTGAAAGATTATATCACACTAAATGCCTTTGTAGAATATAGTTAAAATATTGTAGATGTCATTACAAAATCTACCAGCACTATTCCAGATGAAGATGAAAAGAGAATTAACCTATGTATGTATAATATTAACTAATAAATATAAGCAAATATCTTACAAACTATGCACTATTTAGATAACAAGAAAACAAAACAACAATCCGCACACCCGCCAATAAAGAGAAAACCCTGTTGAGGGAAAATAATCTTGTATCTAATAAATATTTAGTAAGCTATAAAATGCCACGCCTCAATAGGAATAAACAACCACATCAGTAAACATTGCATGATATTATGCATTTTGTGAATATTTCAAAAGAAATCGTAGAAATGTTGTCAATAATTTATAACCAAACAAACATGAAACCATCCGTCGCAAAATTGCAATTGCACCTACACTTATTTCAAGTAAAAAATATCCATGATGGAAAAATATACAGCAATTATGAATACACGAAGAAAACAAATTCTTTATATTTAATTTAAATATGCACTTTTATCAAACCTTTAATAAAATCGAGTATTCTATTGTAATTGAATATCATGAATAATTTATGACTAATTTCAGATCTTTGTCAAGGAGAAACACTGAATATTACCTGTCCGAAAAACTTTGTTTTGTCGTTTGATGATGCAAACTTTGGTCGTGGACATTCAGATAGTGAACGATGTACACAGTTCTGGGGCATAGAAAGTACTCATTGTGACCACCACGAACATACCCTTAAAGTCTTAAATGATGAATGTCATGAACAGCAAACATGCCTTCTTCCAGTGAACAAAGCTATATTTGGAAATCCATGTTTTTTTGTTTCAAAGTACCTATATGTGAAATATCACTGTAAAAGACAGGGTAATCATGGTATGTAATGATTTATTTTAAAACATTTTTGATTTCGAAATGAAAATTGGTGCTATTTAGGGTTATTGTCTTTGATGCTGACGAAGGACTTTTGTAGGATCTCCCATCACTGTATTTGATACCTAAAGTACATAAGTGTCCTTACAAACAACGGTATATTGCTGGGTCTTCCAAGTAATCCACGAAACCTCTTTCTTAATAATTAACATCTTTTATATCAGCAATCAAAGACGGGCTTCAAAGTTATTGTGAAACTGCCTATTTTAGAAGTGGCGTGAATCAGATGTGGATACTTACAAAATCCAAAGATCTTTTAGAGTACATACAATCTAACTCTCTTTCATCTTGTAATAGTATTAATACATTTGACTTTCTACACTTTATAACTGTATTCCACAATCCAAACTAAAAGACAAATTGAAAGAATTGGTATTGCTTTGTTTCATAAAAAAGAATGGCTAACGAAGCATCGAAGATACAAGCATCTTGATTTAGGACGGGATAAATCCTATTTTGTAAAGAATCACTCTAAAACTGACATTATCAAGATGCTTGATTTCCTGATTGACAACATATTTGTTACGTTCGGAGAACGTGACCCTCAACAGTATATCGTCATTCAAATGGAAACAAACTAAACTTGTTTCTTTATTATTATGAGGCTGATTTCATACAGAAAACAATGATGAGAAGTTAGCAATATCCTTTAACTCTACTTTCCGCTATATAGATGATGTTCTTTCACTAAATAATTCAAAATGTGGTGACTATACCGAATGCATCCATCCCATTGAACTAGAGAAAAAGGATACAACATATACAGTTTAGTCTACCTCTAGAAATTGAAAATTAGGGTCGATTGAAAACAAAACTTAACGACAAAAGAGATGATTTCAGCTTTCTAATGGTGAACTTTCCATTTCTAAGTAGCAACATTCCAGCAGCACCTGCATACGGTGTATATATCTCCCAATTGATACGATATTCCAGTACGATATTCCAGTGTTTGCTGGTGGACGTTTCGTCCCCGAGGGCATCACCAGCCCAGTAGTCAGCACTTCGGTGTTGACATGAATATCAATTATATGGTCATTTTTATAAATTTTCTGTTTTCAAAACTTTGAATTTTTCGAAAAAACTAAGGATTTTATTCCCCAGGAGTAGATTACCTTAGCCATATTTGGCACAACTTTTTTGGAATTTTGGATCCTCAATGCTTTTCAACTTTGTATTTATTTGGCTTTTTAACTATTTTGATCTGAGCGTCACTGATGAGTCTTATGTAGACGAAACGCGCGTCTGGCGTATAAAATTATAATCCTGGTACTTTTGATAACTATTTGCATTTCCTATCATAATTTTTACGGACGCCACCACGAGTTGGTTGACCGTTATAGAATAACCGTTTCACAAATGATATAGGATATGTTCCTTACATCGTAACTACAATCCCCTTCCCTTTCATACTTCTGATAAAATTAAGAATGGGAATGGGGAAGGGGAATGTATCAAAGAGATAACAACCCAACCATAGAGCAGACAACAGCAGAAGGTCACCAATAGGTTTTCCATGCAGCGAGAAATTCCCACACCCGGAGGAGTCCTTCAGCTGGCCCCTAAACAAATTAACATACTAATTCAATGACAGTGAACGCCATACTAAACTCCAAATTATACATAAGAACCTTAAATTAAAAACCATACACAAGACTAACAAAGGCAAGAGGCTCCTGACTTGGGACAGGCTCAAAAAGGGGCGTGGTTCAACATGTTTATAAAATCTCACCCTCCTCCTATACCTCTAGCAAATGTAGAAAAATAAACGCATAAAAATACGCACATTTAAATTCAGTTCAAGAGAAGTCCGAGTCTGATGTCAGAAGATGTCACCAAAGAAAATAAAAGTGTTTAGTTCCGATGCAAAGACCCTATAAGCGCCAATATTAACGCCAAAATGTGCAATCTAAAATGACATGACAACAGTATCGTACCTTTACCTTTCTTAATACGTCTATTCAAAGGTTTTATAAGCTTCTGAGGGAAATGCGGACAGTTTTGTGCTTTATAAAGAATATTTCCATAACATATTGGATGTGAAATACCTAAACGTATTTTAAGTCTGCATGTTGAGCTATATTTACGAATGATGTCCTTATGCCGATGATAAAATCTAGTAAATGTTTTGACTAGTTTGTGATATCGAAAACCCTGGTGTAATAATTTTTTCAGTAACACATAAATTTCTCTCGTTAAAATCTAAAACATAGTTACAAACATGTACGAATCGTACAAGTTGAGATATATAAACACCGTAAGATGGCCATGGTGACAAGGTTACGTCATTATTTAAAAATATATAATTAACGATAGGAAATGAGAAATCATCTCTTTATCATAAATTTGAGTATTAAACTTTCCGTTAATGATATAGATATAAAGATCGAAGAAAAGTCAGTCGTCATTGTTAGTATAAGCTTTATTTAAAGTAAGTTCAACAGAATAAATTTCTTTAGTATACATACTGAAGTCGTCATTATTGAGATAAATCATCCAAATATCTGAAAGTATTATTACCATTTGTGTATCAGATGTTATTTCGATGGGTCTTTGCTGATTTTTGTCATTAATTGTAACTCATAGCAATACGAAAACAGGTCCGCAATAAAAGGTGCACAGTTAGTTCCCATTAGAATTCCGATAATCTAACGATATACGAAATCTCCTACCGAATTAGACTACTAATCGGATTTGATATCTCTTAGTTGACTGTCCCTTTGGTATCTTTCGTCCCCCTTTTAAGCAACACGACGGGTGCCATATGTGAAGCAGGATCCTTTAACCTTCCGGAGCACCTGATATCATCCCGAGTTTTTTGTGGGGTTCGTGTTGTTTATTCTTTAGTTTTCTATGTTGTGTCATGTGTACTATTGTTTGTCTGTTTGTCCTTTTCATTTTTAGCCATGGCGTTGTCAGTTTATTTTGGATTTATGAATTTGAGTGTCCCTCTACAATCTTTCGTCCCTCTTTTTTTTAGGTTATACAACTGTCAAAATGTCATCATTTAAGAGAGGAAGTAATCTTTTCCGGATTTCAGCATAACCTGTAACATTTTGAAATTTAGCCATAACTAGTAGTTCTTTTTATATGGTGTTTTACTTTTCCCCTTGCAATCCGCGTTGGATTGCCTTTCCTAAAGCACAATCTGAAGGTAAACGCTCTGCTAACAAATAACAAAGAGAAAGGTACACGCTATGCTAGCATTAACATTCTGAAGGGAGTTCGGAAATGTAGCTAATCTCTTTTTGTATTTGAAGGTTTAGAGAATTCCAACAATAGTGCAACTTTTGAGCAAACTACATACGATGGAAAAGACATAAGGGATGACAGAAAAGGCAAATTAGGCAGAAAAGATAGAAAAAACGACAGAAAAAAACGTAATATAAAGAAGATAAATGTATATGAATAAACAATCATAGCTTTTCAAAGATAAAATTTTATGGGGTAGAAATTTAACACCAGAATAAACCTACGTATCGTAAAACGCGACTTTTTCAGGTTTCACTGATTTTCAACATATGCTTGAATGACTACAGAATTTCTTTATTTTTTGATGATTTCATATTCAGGGTAAATTCCCAAATTTTTTGAATTATTCGTTAGATTTGGATTTCCATTATTCAGATTTTTAGTTATAGCATCAATACTTTTTGTAATTAGCTAGCTACAGGTTAAAACATCATATAGCTGCATCGAACATATACCTGAAGGATGTGTGTTGCGCTAGATCTCTTTGACAATAACAGCAGTTGTTATTCTTTATTCCGAAACGGTCATGTTGATACTAACAGCTCTTAAAAGATTGAAAAATACAAAAAAAGCTATTTTCAGTCTATAAATAATGTTTAGACTTGTTTTATTTAGGTACATTCAGTAATGATTAAACAATAGATTAAGATTTATTCAAATGTTCAGATTGTTAAGTTGATGTTTTTAACCTGTACACATCATATTTGTTTTACAACTATTTTGCCATATGTGAATGGGTAGTAATAACGTCTGTTTTTCTTTGTTAAAATATCTTATATGGTGACAATTAAACCAGTTATTTCATCTTTACAATGTTTTTACTATTACACTAAAATTTTCATATCAATAATGTGGTCATTTCTATACATTACCTGTTTAAAAAACTATGAATTTTTCGAAAAACTAAGGATTTTCTTATCCCATGCATAGATTACTTTAGCCGTATTTGACACAACTTGTTTAAATTTTGAATCATCAATGCTCTTCTAAACAAAATAACAATCCGCACAACCGCCAATGAAGAGAAAAACCTGTTGAGGGAAAATGATCTTGTATCTAATAAATGTTTAGTAAGCTATAAAATGCTACGCCTCAATAAGAATAATCAACCACATCAGTAAACATTGCATGATATTATGCATTTTGTGAATATTTCAAAAGAATCTTAGAAATGTTGTCAAGATGTAATAACCAAGCAAACATGAAACCATCCACCACAATTGTAATTGCACCTCCACTTATTTCAAGTAAAAAATTATCCATAATGGAAAAATATACAGCAATTATGAATATACGAAGAAAACAAATTCTTTATATTTAATTAAAATATGCACTTTTATCAAACCTTTAATAAAATCGAGTATTCTATTGTAATTGAATATCATGAATAATTTATGACTAATTTCAGATCTTTGTCAAGGAGAAACACTGAATATTACCTGTCCGAAAAATTTTGTTATGTCGTTTGATGATGCAAACTTTGGTCGTGGACATTCAGATAGTGAACGATGTACACAGTTCTGGGGCATAGAAAGTACTCATTGTGACCACCACGAACATACCCTTACAGTCTTAAATGATGAATGTCATGAACAGCAAACATGCCTTCTTCCAGTGAACAAAGCTATATTTGGAAATCCATGTTTTTTTGTTACAAAGTACCTATATGTGAAATATCACTGTAAAAGACAGGGTACTCATGGTATGTAATGATTTATTTTAAAACATTTTTGATTTCGAAATGAAAATTGGTGCTATTTAGGGTTATTGTCTTTGATGCTGACGAAGGACTTTTGTAGTGCCAAATTTTTTTGCATCGTTTGTTTGAATATAATTACGTTACTGATCGCGACATAATGATAATGTTTCTCGTGGTGCTCAAATTAATGCAAATGCTATGCCCGATCACAAGATATAATATTTGGTTTAAGTCAAACAGGTTCTATTATGCAATTTTATCATAGTTAATTTCATTATTTCCCGGTTGAATATAAAGTATACTTCCTTGTCCTAATTTGTTTAAGGGATTATAAATGAAAGAAGTCCTTGTGCACAGCACATACTTACACTTAACGTTCTTAATGTTAAATGTCATGAACGCCACCATTGTATTCGTCCCGTGGACAAATACACATCAGGAAATACATTACAAAGTACATTGATACTATCTAAAGCCATTCGTAACGCTAAAATACTGTTACTGTATTGCTTGATGTATGTGCATATTATTATATTATATCCAGACTACAAACTACAGCTTTGGCTAAACAACTCCTTTGAAAATAAACTTTATTGCAGGTGGCATTTTCAGCCTAGTCATAACCGTTAGGATTATACAAATGACAAAATTTCATCTTATAAGGGAAAAAATAATCTTTTCCGGATTTCAGCACTTTTACTTCTTGTTCGTTTTTGGTTTTCATTCTTTATACTTTTGAAGCGTAGACTTTGGTCTTCAAATAAAAATTACAAAACAACATTCATAACCTGTAACATTTTGAAATTTAGCCATACATGTAACTAGTAGTCTTTTTTATACGGTGTTTTACTTTTCCCCTTGCGATCCGCTTTGAATTAATTAGTTTACCTTACTTGCGAAGCACAATCTGAAAGGTAAACGCTCTGCTCACAAATAACAAAGAAATTGGTAAAAGCTATGCTAACAATAACATTCTAATGGGAGTTCGGAAATGTAGCTAATATTTGTTGGTTCTTGTAGGTTTAGAGAATTTCTATTATAGTGCAAATATTGAGCAAACTACATGCGATGGAAAAGAAATTGGCATAAGGGATGACGGAAAAGGCGAATTGGACAGAAAAGACAGAAACAACGACAGAAAAAAACGTAATATAAAGAAGTTAAGTGTATATGAATAAATAAATAAAGCTTTTCAAAGAGAAAATTTTATGGGGTAGAAATCAAACACCAGAATAAACCTACGTATCGTAAACCATGACTTTTTCAGATTTAACTGATTTTTATCTTATGTTTGAATGACTTCAGAATTTTGATTTGGATTTCCATTATTTAGATTTTTAGTTATAGCATCAATTCTTTCTAAATTGTAATAAGTTAAAGGTTCAAAAATTATATAACTGCATCGAACATATACCTGAAGGATGTTTGTTGTTCTAGATCTAGATCTGTTTGACAATAACAGCAGTTGTTATTCTCTTATTCCGAAACGGTCATTGAGTCTGTAATTCAGTGGTTGTCGTTTGTTTATGTGTTACATATTTGTTTTTCGTTCATTTGTTTTACATAAATAAGTCTGTTAGTTTTCTCGTTTGAATTGTTTTACATTGTTTATAGGGGCCTTTTATAGCTGACTATGCGGTATGGGCTTTCCTCATTGTTGAAGGCCGTACGGTTATCTATAGTTGTTAATGTTTGTGTCATTTTGGTCTTTTGTGGATAGTTGTCTCATTGGCAAACATACCACATCTTCTTTTTTATATGTTGATACTAACAGCTCTTTAAAGATTGAAAAATAAAAAAAAATAGATAATTTCAGTCTTTAAATAATGTTCAGACTTGTCTTTTGAGGTACATTCAGTAATTATTAAACAATTGCTTAAGATTTGTTCAAATGTCCAGATTGTTAAGTATATTTCATTAACTTGTACACATTATATTTGTTTTTCAACTATTTTGCCATTATGTGAATGGTTAGTAATAACGTCTGTTTTGCTTTGTTAAAATATCTTATGTGGTGACAATTATACCAGTTATTTCATCTTTACAATGTTTACACAATTACACTACAATGTTCATATCAATAATGTGGTCATTTCTATAAATTTCCTCCTGTTTACAAAACTATGAATTTTTCGAAAAATTAAGGATTTTCTTATCCCAGATCATAGATTACTTAAGCCGTATTTGGCACAACTTTTGAAATTTTAGATCCTCAATGCTCTTTTACTTTGTACTTGTTTGGCTTTATAAATGTTTTGATAGGAACGTCACTTATAAGTCTTATGTAGACGAAACACGCGTTTGGCGTACTAAATTATAATCCTGGTACCTTTGATATTTATATACACCACTCAATCAATGCCACTGCTGCTGGACGTTTCGTCCTTCAGTGTATCACCAGCCCAGTAGTCAACACTTCGGTGCTGACATGAATATCACTAATGTGGTCATTTGGGGTAGTAATAACGTCTGTTTTTCTTTGTTAAAATATCTCATATGGTTACAATCATACCAGTTATTTTATATTTACAATGTTTTTCAATTACACTAAAATTTTCATATCAATAATGTGGTCAATTCTATAGATTTACTGTGTACAAAACTTAGTTTTATTTTGACAAACTAAGGATTTTCTTATCCCAGGCACAAATTACCTTAGCTATACATTGTTTTGGAATTTTGGATCCTCAATGCTCTTCGACTTTGTACTTGTTTAACTTTATACATCATGTACATATTTTGATATCATCGTCGCTGATGAGTCTTATGTAGACGAAACGTGCGTCTGGCGTACTAGATTAAATAATTGTTTCCTGGTACGTTAGATAACTATTAGCCTACATTTGACATACTACAGTCTTAAGAACTAGAAACCAGCAAACGTTCTATGAATTGAATCTAATTAATTGAATTGCTTAGTAAAAACATCCTAAACATCTTTTCTATAATTATTCATGCATGCAAACTACTTATTGGAATACTATAACTATGTAATGGATTTAGAATACACAATTGTTTTTGAAATTAGAGTTGTATAGGAGGGGTTTCAATATACACTGACAGGTGGGTCGAAATATTTATTTGAGTAGTAATATATATATGTAAAGGAGTTAAAATAGCTATATAATTTTGGAATTTACAGGTGTTAATTGATTCCATATACCCTGGCAAAAATAGGGAGGATGTAAACATACCATGGTTATGAAAAATTTCCAAACATCTTTTCTAGCAAGAATGATACATATACTTTTTACCAACTACTTCTTTGAGTATTATTACTATTCAAAAAAGTTAAAATTGCTCAATTTAAAGGTGCATAGAAAGGAATACCATATACCATAGCAAAAGAGGGAAGACATGAAAGGTTATATTTCCATTGCAAAGTATAATTTTGAAATCATCTTTTCTAGCATGTTTAAAACATACCAACTACTTATCGCAGTATTATAACTATGTAAAGGAGTTAGCATATCTGACGATTGGTAGCAATATTTATCAGTTAAGATCTCTTTTCCTTGAAAATGTTAGACATATCAGACAACCTGTTGCTGGATTGTTGCCCCAGAATTGGTTAGTAGGAAAATTTTGCAGTTTTGGGTTATTATCTTGAATAGGATAATAAATAGAGATAAACTGTAGACTTCAAAATTGTTAAGCAATGAAAGATCTACAAAGAGGTCAAACATAATCAAAATATGTTTTGCCTTTCATAGTCAATGTTTAACATTTTTTTGTAAATTATTGCAATCTTTTACAATTTTTTTCCCTTTGAAACTACGTATACTTCGACATATTTAACCAAACGTGTCCGCAATCACCATTAAGGTGACAATTAAAAAAAAAGTGTCGGGTGACCCCGCCTACTAACTAATATGGCTGGCTTGGCTTCAAATAGAATGAAGGGTAGAAGCAAGTTTTTCTATTAATTTTCTAACTGTTATAAATAGAGAAAATAAGATCTAGAAACAGAACAAATATGTTCAAAACAATGAGCTCTTATGAGCCCATATATGTCGAAACTGTTAGACAAATTCTTATATGAGAAATGGGCCATAAGTTTTACAATTATTTTTTTTTAAATTTTTGCCTCGATTATTATGAAAACTTTTTTTTGAGAGAAACATTTTTCTGTTATACCTCATATGATTCAAATCATAATAGATGTAAATAGACACTCCTAATTACTAAAATTGCTAGAAAGGAACGATCTATTAATAAGTGATACAAACTAAACAGACTAAAAGTCAGTAATGCAAGCTCAACAAAATAGAATTTTTTGTCATGAAGTCTATTATCGTGTACAATATATTTGATATGCCTAAAGACCAAGGTCAGCGACACAGGCTCTTTGGAACCTCTAATTATTTTACAGACTACGTAGCTATATCTTTATTTACTGTATCTGTCTCTATAATTCTTTTTTCTCAGATATAATAACAACGTTCATTTTGACTACTGAAGACTTTCATCATTATCCAACAAAGGAATATGTTAA
Source organism: Mytilus edulis (assembly GCA_019925275.1). Lineage (NCBI taxonomy): Eukaryota > Metazoa > Mollusca > Bivalvia > Mytilida > Mytilidae > Mytilus > Mytilus edulis. Next base: position 2,401,602 of record CM034356.1, on the reverse strand, counting down.
AAAGGCAACAAAAGAAATCAAAGGTAGTGGCATGTTTTATATAATCGATAGTCAAATTAATGAAAGAAAAGACACGGGACATCTAAAATCAAAAATAGTTCGAAGAAAACACTAACAGCATCGTGGCCTAACAACAAACAAAAGTACATTTCTATTGGATTCCATGCATCAGTTGCAGTATTATTTTTTGTTAAGTCTATTGAATATTGAAATCGTGGTCAAATTAAAAAAAAATAAAATTCAAAGCAGAGGTCCCTTATGGAACCAAATAATTAAAACGTCTAACAAAAAATGAGAAATATTGTAATATTCCAAATTTCGCATAAAAAAAATCAAAATTTGTCAAAACTATCAGGTGTATACTTAAATTAAAGCTGATCTGACAACTTGAAGATAAACTTCCTTAACTGGCCCAACCCGGGCATGTAATTATTGCACACTTTCACATGTCTTTGTTCATCGACTAATGAATTCGGGTTTATAATGAGAAATGTGCGGAAAAGTCCACGTCAAGATGAACATGGGTTTTATACTAGAAATGGATTTTTGCTTGCCAATATATATAAACTATGATTGCATTAATAATATAATGCAAGTATAATGTGTTACATCCTCTGTCAAATTATAGCATACATATTTGATTCTTCGGACTATACCACAATAAACCACAGTGTAATGACGAACATCAGTTTACCAGAGATAAACAGTTTTGTTTACCTTTAACATTTTAAAATCATGCAAACGATTTGTCAAACAAAATGTAGTGCCCATTGTAAAATTGAGAATGGAAATGGGGAATGTGTCAAAGAGACAACAACCCAACCAAATAAAAAAACCAAGAGCAGAAGGTCACCAACAGGTCTTCAATGTAGCGAGAAATTCCCGCACCCGGAGGCGTCCTTCAGCTGGCCCCTAAACAAATATATAATAGTTCAGTGATAATGAACGCCATACTAATTTCCAAATTGTACACAAGAAATTAAAATTAAAATAATACAAGACTAACAAAGGCCAGAGGCTCCTGACTTGGGACAGGCGCAAAAATGCGGCGGGGTTAAACATGCTTGTGAGATCTTAACTCTCCCCCTATACCTCTAACCAATGTAGAAAAGTAAACGCATAACAATACGCACATTGAAATTCAGTTCAAGAGAAGTCCGAGTCTGATGTCAGAAGATGTAACCAAAGAAAATAAACAAAATGACAATAATACATAAATAACAACAGACTACTAGCAGTTAACTGACAAGCCAGCTCCAGACTTCAATTAAACTGACTGAAAGATTATGATTTCATCATATGAACATCAGGCTAAATCCTTCCCGTTAGGTGTTTAGTATCATACTATCATAACATATATGAGAAGAACATAACCCGTGTCATGCCAACAACTGTTTTTAGAATAAATGTGTTTAGTTCCGACGCAAAGACCTTATCAGTGACTCAATATTAACGCCAAAGTCTATTCAAAGGTTTTGTAAGTTTCTGATGTGAATACTGACACCTTTGTGCTTTATAAAGAATATTTTCATAAAAAATTGGATGTGAAATACCTGAACGTATAAGAAGTCTGCATGTTGAGCTATATCTACGAATGATGTCTTTATACCGATGATAAAATTTAGTAAATGTTTTGACTAGTTTGTGATATCGAAAACCCTGGTGTAATAATTTTTCATTAATACATAAATTTCTCTCGTTAAAATCTAAAACGTTGTTACATACACGAGCGAATCGTACAAGTTAAGATATATAAACACCATAAGATGGTGACAAGGGAACGTCACCATCTGAAAACGGATAATTAACGATAGGAAATGAAAAATCATCCCTTTTATCATAAATTTTAGTATTCAGCTTTCCGTTAGTGATATAGATATCAAGATCGAGGAAAGGGCAGTGGGCATTGTTAGTATTAGCTTTATTTAAAGTAAGTTCAGCAGGATAAATTTCATTAATATACATACTGAAGTCGTCATTATTGAGAGCCAAAACATCATCCAAATATCTAAAAGTATTATTAAATTTGTTTATCAGATATGTTTTTGATGGGTCTTTGCGTATTTTTGTCATAAATTGTAACTCATAACAATACAAAAAGAGGTCCGCAATAAGTGGTGCACAGTTAGTCCCCATTGGAATTCCGATAATCTGACGATATACGGAATCCTCAAAGCGAACAAAAATGTTATTTAGTAAAAATTCAAGGGCATATATAGTATCAAAGCATGTCCAATTAACATAGATTTTTTGGTTTATTGCTACTAACAAATTACCTAAAAGAGTTTGAACATATATATTCACATTCTGATTTTTTGAATGCCCATTTTATTAGGTGTGTGATTTTTTTCTTAATGAGAATGTGAGGCAATGTGGTATACAGGGTAGAAAAATCAAAACTTTGAACAGATTCAAAATCACCAATATAAGCATGCAATTTATCAAGTACTTCAAACGAGTTCTTGACACTCCAAAAGTAATTTATTCCACTATTTTCGAAGGCCTTATTTGAACAATTTATTATGAGGTTTTTAATTGTACCAAGTGTGCTGGTAAGAAGAATAGACAATTAAGTAGTTGAAAATTGGCTTGAAGACGAAATAAATCTATATTTGTAAGGGGTTTTGTGTAGCTTCGGAAGCCAATATATAGTTGGGACTTTCATTGTATTTGGCTCTGCTTGTACAGCGGTGGCCAAAGGTTTATGTTTGTTACAGATTTCGTTTTCTGAAAATGGAGTCAGTAAACTACTTTCAAGAATCAAGGCTCCATGTTGACGATAATACATTGACCTATAATTGTTTACATTGTGAATTCTCACCTGATCTTATATTCATTTTAGAAGAACCTTAATCTATACCATTTTTATTAATTTCATTTGCATTTTTGTTAAGATATATTTGTTTTTATTTTGTAGCTAGTATGGACATGATTATTGCCGTATCTGCACTGGTTTCCATATCAATAGCTGCTTCAGTTACAATCACAGTTATTTGTTACCAAAGACACCAATCGAAGCATTCGCTAACCCGCTCAGTTCACAAAGATCAAATTATAACAGAAAGGGTTGATTCGTCGGACTATACCATGATAAACTACAATGAAATGACTGATATGATTTTACCCGTGACAAATGAGAACTACTATGAAAATAGTGCAACTCCTCGTGAGCCACAAGCCATTATAAATAAAATTGAAAAGACGGAAGACACATTAACTGAATACGAATCATTTTCAAACAATCGAACCTCAGTTGAACATGTCTATGAATTAGAATCTACTTAAAATAATCAAAATCAGTTATTAACAACCCAACGTAATTTAAGTGAACATACTTATGAATATACTGAAACGGCATTACCTGCAACGACGGAATTACATTTACATCCTAATGTTATAGTTATCCCCTAAGGGCGCGGTGTGTTAGTGTAAGTTCATACCGATGGCCGGAGGCCGGAGTGTTTTCTTACACCGACATACAAAGTCCGAATGGGATAACTATTTCACATACCAGCTGTTTAAGATTTAGGCGAGTGCCTTTTACCATAAAATTAGATTTTTATCGCGCCCACCTTACACGCGGATAAATTATATATCATTTGAAAGCTACACATCTGTACTATCTGTTTTGCCCGGTCGTAAAAAAATCGTATGGTGCAATTTCCGTCAATTCAAGATCAAAGGTCAATGACGAATAGGTGCATATTTTCTAAGATTTAAGCCTGCTTGCATAATATGACTTATATATACTAAATTCACCTATTTAAACAATTTGAACTTTTAGCAGACAGATAAATAATGCTTAATCAAATGCATTTTCAAATGTTTAAAGCTTGTTTTTGATAGACGGCAAATGTGTGAAAACTTATTTTTTTCTTTCTGAAGCAACTACTTATTAATTAAAACTAAGTAAAACCCTTCGATAATTATCAAAGAAAATATTGACACCATGAATTTCCTAAAAATATGCTTACTGCTTATCAAACAGCAAAGAACTCATACAGATGCCCAAAACATCACCATCTGCCAAAAAAAAAACCCAGCTTTAAAGCATTTCTTTCTATTTGAACGTTGCATGTGGTCAATATAAGATTTAATAGCAAATTCTTTAGAATCTGAAAAATGTAAAGTAAAAAAATATATGCGCTAATCATACTATTGCTTGAAATAAAGGGGACGAAACTATTAATAAAGAGATTGCAATCTGCCTTGTAGCTACCATACTAAAATAAATATCTTTCGACTTTTCTTATTGTTCGATTTGTAGCTTCTTTATAAAAAATGATGTAGTGAAAAGACCTTTTAATTTTTTTATGTTAACCATAAAAAATAAATTGAAAATTTAGACAAAAATAAATTAAAAAATAAATTGAAAATTTAGACAAAATAGATAAAAATAAATTTAAAATTAAGACAAAAATAAATAAAAAATAAATTGAAAATTGAAATTTCAAAGAATGAAAAAGCCAGTAAACACATTATAAAACTTGACTTCTTGATTGCTTAAACTGAGTTGGTTTAAATGCATTAATTAATAAAATGAGAATAGGTTTGAAGAAAATCATTCGTTCATAAGCAACGATTCTAGTTACAACTATACTTCCTTAACAGCTTGTGTTTCTAAAGACGACTGAAAAAAAGTTACCATTGTCTTGAAAATTCACGTTCCACTATAAAAATGATTTCATCTCACTGCATTAATAGTGCCAAATTTGTGACAATGATAGATTCGTTTTTTCATTGAAATTGACTTAACAGATATAGTTTACCCTATCAGGTATCTTGAAATCGACGATGAGGGTTGGTTGAGGACAAGTTATACGACAAAAGAGATGAGCATGAATCAACCCATTAAAAACACTCCTTACTACCCAATTATAAACTTTTCATTTTTATGTAGCAATATTATAGCAAGATCTGCATATCTATACTACGTATGGAAGAGACCGAATTCATTGAGCCTCAACTTCTCTAAAACAATAACAAGTCTGAAACATAATGATAGGACGTATAAATGTAAGGTTTTGTATTTCCTAAATTTGTTTTTGCACAACGGAATAACAGAAACACTGAACTGCTTCAAAAACAATCTCTAACATAGAAAGGAACATATTATTCGATTCCAACTGCCATATGCCTGACTTGGTACATGACATTTGAAGAAAAATAGTGGTTTGAACATGGTATTAAACCAGAGTTCAGATGCAAAGTTGAAACCATCCCTTTGAAAATTTTATTAACGCCACTTCGAGTTGGTTGACATATCTGTTTCGACAGATGTCGACTGATAAGTTCCAATCGACGTAATAAAAAAACGTCATCTCTGACTTGACTGTCACCTACCGAATAAGACTTGGCATCGAGTTAGAATTATATGAGTCACAAGACGGTTGTCACATGTGGAAAATGATCTGCTTATCATTCACCTCAAAAAATTTTGAAGAAGGGGGGGGGGGTATTCAATCTGTAGTCTAATATGTTGTGTTTTGTATACTGGTTTGATCTGGTTAAAATTGTAGATCATTGTAGTTAAAAGTAACATGATAACGATTTGATTATATATATATATATATATACATCACCGTGAGCAAAGTAAGTTATTTTCGCAGATATTTGTCTTATTGCGTTAATCTTCTTCACTTTACTTTGAGGCGTTTTTTGCCGATTTTCATAACTGCAAGTTTTGTCTTTAAAGTAAAAATCAACATCTCAAACCATGAATCAAAGAAACTAAATTAAAACCATGAACAAAATAAAAGAAAATACAAGAAACAAACAGGGTCAGGAAGGGTATTTTACTTTTCATTTGTTTTTTAATTTCACAACTGCTTATAGTGTTTTACATACACAATGACCTGCATTTCTATTTTAAAAGCTTATGTTGAAAATACCCAAAGCATCTTTTATTCAAATAATTAAAGAGATTAAACTGGTAAACACATTTGATATGTCTAACACGATTTGAAATTAAATAAGAAGTAGCAGCATTATATTTAGTTCGTTTACATCCCACTTTAGACAACAAAGTATTTCTAAACAAGGTTACCTATTTCAATATTGCCTACAAATTAGTCGCAAAATCATGTTTGCAGTTAAACATGATTACAAATTTGACTTCGTAAAAACATAGATTACCTCAATTAGCTCGTATATATTCTTTTCGAACATTAAGTAACCCTTCTTTTATTATGGAAAATCATCCTCCTCCCTGATATTGACAATTACCGATGTGTAATCTTAACATAAAATAACAAAATGGTCGCTTTTTGCAGATGGCAGATTTTTAGGCAACTGCAAACACTTCGATCGAAGGCTGTTCTATGAAGAATAATTAATAATTGTATCTTAAAATTTCAAAATAAATATTCCTTGACCTAAAACATATACATTGATCTGTTTTTTTTAGCATACACATATCGATCCCCTAAGATATGTTTTACTTTTGGAACAATTCTTTTTTTATTTGTGATGAATTTCAATTTTCAGGAAATATTGCGCATCTAACCTTTATTTTTTTTAGTATTTTAGTAAATAATGTATCATGTTATATAAAGTTCATATAATCTTTGTGAAGATTTTATGGTACACATATTAGAATATGGCCTCTTGTTTAATAATCGCTTAAAATTGGAATTGTATTTATGATATTTCACCTTGATTTAACAGAAAATGCACCGTACGATTTTTTTTACGACCGGGCAAAACAGAAAGTACAGATTATAAGCTGTCGAATGATATATAATACAGCCGTGTGTTAGGTGGGTGCATTAAAGTGGTTAACTAAGCAGGTTTTTTTTTAAAAATAAGTCCCTCGCCTATTAACGAAAAACTCATTAACACTTCATTAAATCTTGTTCAGATCGTCACAAAATACTTTAATAATACTTTATATATTATTATATAGTATATATCTATATATACCGTTTGTGAGCCCCGAAAATAATGTTTAAATATGTTTAATTAACAATGAGTTTGTATCCAGTCGTCCTGGTGTAGGGTTTTGAATTGTGGTTATATATTCTACAGGTCTTGAGTTCGAATCCCAGCAAAGACAATGGATTTTTTTCTACGTAAAGTTGAATAGCTTTTCTTTTCTGTATAAGTATTTCTAAGTTTTATTGTGGAATAGAAATTTCCGATAAACTGTTACTAAACAACGGAAAGAAGGTAAAACAAAGAAACTAAAGCAGGGTGATCGGGCGGGTGTGATTCGGCTCAGATCACCCCTTGTAGAATAAAGGAGCTGGGATGTAACAATTGCTTCCCAACCCTTTTGAATCTGATAAACATAATTATTCGACAACAGTTCTATACACTGGCGAATTATGAGTGACAAGGTCCCACATCTCAACGGGTAATATTTTTTCAAAATATAATTCCTGTAATTGAAGCTCAAATGTTAATGTTATGCCCATGTGAATAGCTTTTCTTGAGTTCTTTGGAAGGATGGATTTTTTAAACTCGTAATAATGATTATAGTTACATGATGAAGCATAGATTATATATACTGTTTCCTCCTTAAAGTCAAATGCATTTATATTTTTTTCTAAATATACACGCAAGATTTGCCAAGGAACGATAGTCTCTACCTCTTTTCAATGTTTATGTATGAAAATATATGTTTGCAATCATCCCTTAATGGTTGAAGTGATTTTTTGAAGGGAGGTAATCAAAAACATTATTTCACAGTTATTTCCGGATACTCGGTCAATATCAAATTATGTTAAGTGCAAATTTATTTGCAATGCAATTCAGTAGTTTTACTGTCCAATTGTTGAGTACATGCAGTTATGCATGGGGTAAAGCTTTAGATTATTTAAAGATTTGTTGTGTTACATATATTTGTTCCTGGTCTCGCTCCGTTTGGGTTTGGTGATTCTCTCAGTTTAAATTTGTTTTATATTTATATCCTCTCTTAAAAGGTGGTATGGGTGTCTTTTGCCATCTTGTTTGTACATAACAGAGAACCTATAGTCTGGATTTAAACTAAATAAGCCAAGTTTTATGAGGAATGTAGATTACTATATGTACTAATCTGAATTTTATTTAAAAGAAAAGTTATAAGAGTTTTTACTTTTTAATATTGATATTTTTTACAAATATAGATTGACTTTTAATGTTTTTAAGATTAGAATTTAAGGTGAGATATTTCAGACGTTGTTCATTTCTGAAGGGATCTACATGAAAGTATGCTATTTTATATATTACCCAGAAAAAATGCACGGTGACCCACCCTATCATTTCTATTGATTTTCTCAAAGCATTTACTAAAAGCTATTTTCTCACATTTTGATTCTATCATATAGTTTATATTATAGATAATGCATATTTTAAGGTTTTGTTCTACGACAAGGAAAACCTTAAAATATGCATTATCTGACTTAAATACCGTCAAAAAATATTATTTTTTAGAAAGATTTGTAAAATTTAGTTTCCTTTATTACCTACAACACTAAAGTGGAATATTCTTTTCTAATTCGTTCAGGTTTTAATACGCCCTACGGCTCATTTAGAATGTGAAATAAAACTCACTAATAAATCTTTTAAAAAATATTATCCATACACAATACAAATATAACTGTAACTGCATGAAGTAAGACACAAACGTATTATTTCCATCCGATAACAGTGTATGACAAATTCAAAACACATTGTGAGTAATTTATTGTACCACTTAGTTTATGGAAAAGGGAAGGGGTATTTTTTTTCCCTATTTGTAATGTCATTTCTATCGCAAACCAGTGGTTATTCTTTTAAACAATTTTAATTGAATCGGATGAAAAATTCAGAAAGATTGTCTTTTGAATAGCAATGCATTTTATTAACAGATAATCAGGATATAATTATATACCCTGCTCACCCGACCCTTTTCTGAGTAACGTAAATGTTATTCAATAGAATATAAAATATATCTTATTAGTTGATCATTTGATAGAGTAATAGGTATACATAAATTTAAAAAAAAAGTTAAGAACTAACACTAAGACGAATATATACACATGTAGGTCACAGTATGATTTCCTATTCAGCGTTTATCGTCCTGAAAATCCATGAAATATTTGCCACTGGACGTTAGGCAAACAACAAAAAATCAACTCTACTATTCAGTTTGACTCAAAAAGATTTTCAAAATCTAACACACGAATATGTTAAATCTGGCTTTTTCTTTATGAAAGTCTACATTAAAATTCTTCTCACATATATGATAATGTTTCTTTATTGTAGCGATAAATTAACAAAACTTCACGCGTTATTTGTTTCTAAAATTAAAATACGGGCAATGGCGGTTTCTTTTACATCTATCATCGATTGAAATTTAAAATATCAATTTCCAAATCGGCAACACAAAGCATCAGATGAGTAAAATTTTGAAGTAAATTTATTTTTTATAGATTGCATTTTTATCAAGGAACATAATGACCTCACACTGGTCACCTCACACAGGTCATTATTTTATGCCTTTGAGAAAATTTCATTGAAACATGGTATCGTCCGGGTTGATTCTGAAAAAGAATGACCTGTCGATTTGAAAGAAAATAACTCCATGTAGGTATATAAATGAGTTTATCTTCTAATCACATAAAAATGTTTTGTTCCTGTATACATGTAATCCTTTTGTTACAACCTTTAGTTTAGCTTCAGAAAATGTGCAGTGACCTAACATTTTTATTGTCGAGTATGTGACTTGTGTCGCAAAAGCGAGACATATATTCACTCTGGTTAAATTTTATGAAAATTTGATTACTTTCTTGAACTATCATGGATTTTTACCAAACTTTGACAGAAGCTTGTTTATGATCATTAAATAGTATCCAGATGTAAATTTTGTTAAATAAAAGTTCTGTGTTTCCATATTTTACTTATAAATGGACTTTTGTCGCAGAAAGTTCGACATAGGGATCGTGATCTTCTTAAAAGCTTTATATTTTTGAAGATGGAAGACCTGGATGCTTCATACTTTGTCTATGGATGATTCATGTTACGAAGTTTCCGTCAGTCACATGTCCAAAATCTTTGACCTCGTTTTTATGGTTCAATGACTACTTGTAAAAGTTAAGATTTTTTTGTAATGTTAAATTATCTCTTATTATAAGTAATAGGATAAATATATTTGGTATGTGCTTACCTTGCAAGGTCCTCGTGCCAGTCAGAGAGTTTACACTTGACCTTGACCTCATTGCATGGATCAGTCAACAAGGTAAAGTTTTGGTGGCCAAGTCCGTATCTCAGATACGATAAGCAATATGTCTAGTATACGTGGTGTATGGAAGGACTTTAAGGTGTGCAAGTCCAATTGGCAGAAGTCATCTGACTTTGAACTCATTTTCATGGTTCAGTGGTTAAAGATAAGTTTTTTTGTGTTTTGGTCTGTTTTTCGTGTACTGTATGCACTAGGTCTACTATATTTGGTGTATGAAATTATTGTAAAGTGTACACGTCTAGCTGACAGGTGTCATCTGTCTTTGACCTCATTTTCATGGTTCAATGGTCAAATTTAAGTTTTTGAGGTTTTTTTTTTCAGATACTATATATGCAATAGGTGAACTATATTTGGTGTATGGACACATGAAGAATTGTTAGCTGTACATGCCTGCCTGGCAGGTTAATCTGACATTAACCTCATTTTCATGGTTTATTGGTTAACTTTTTGTTTGTTTTATTTATGTTAAAATTATGTGACAGATGTAATATAAGCTTTATATTTTGGACTATCAACATAAGATCAATAATTAGTAAAGAAGGTGAGACCATGCTGTGTGTGCACTCTTGTCTGACAGTAAACATTACATTCACTCTGTGGTTAAAGTTTTTAAAATTACTATCCTGGATTTGTACCAAACTTTGACAGAAGTTAATGATGTTTATGATCTTACGCTAGAATTTAGAAGGAATATTTATAAAAATTTATTACCAGTTCTTCCGTATAGAAATTATAAATGAGTTAGTTTTTCGTCTGGTTAAAATTGCATATAGTCTGCAGTTCAAGATTTTCTATCATTTTTTAGATTTAAAAAGAAGGCGAGTCACTATATTCCGAGAAACCCTTACGAATTTATATATTTTTGTACATATCACAATATAAACTACATATTGGCAAAGTATAAACAAATTCTTTCATTTTTAATTTAGACTCCCATACCACTTAAGTAGCATCGGCTTACCCTTCCGGAGCACATGAGATCATCCCCAGTTTTGGTGGGATTCGTGTAGTTTAGTCTATAGTTTTCTATGTTGTGTCTTGTGTACTTTTTTTGTTCGTCTTTGTCTCATTTAGCCATGACGTTGTCAGTTATTTTTTTATCTACGAGTTCAAATGTCCCTCTGATATATATAGTCTCTCTTTTAATACTTTTTATATTATTTGAAAATCGATGCGCAACTGTTTTGAAATAACTTCCAGTTTAAGTACACAATTACACAAACGTTTGTCACACTAATTAATCCAAATATGTATTTCATAAATCGAAAGAGGTTATTTCCTGAATAAACAATTATGTTTGTAAACCATGTTTGCAGCAGTGAACGTTGTGAATTTTTCAGTATGGAACGATTTGTCTTACTTATCTGTTTTTCTACAAGAATATACTGCTTAACATTGGATTTATCTGGTAAGATTGTCTTCGTTACTTACTGTAAGCATAATAATGATAGTATTACAATAAAAGGGGGGAGGGTAATACAATCTCATCCTAATTAATATTGTTGAGCTAATAACAAAGTTTGTAGGGTCGATGCCACTGCTGGTGGACGTTTCGTCCCCGAGGGTATCACCAGCCCAGTAGTCAGCACTTCGGTGTTGACATGAATATCAATTACATGGTCATTTTTATAAATTTTCTGTTTACAAAACTTTGAATTTTACGAAATACTAAGGATTTTCTTACCCCAGGAGTAGATTACCTTGGACGTATTTGGCACAACTTTTTGGAATTTTGGGTCCTCAATGCTCTTCACTTTTGTATTTGTTTGGCGTTTGAACTTTTTTGATCTGAGCGTCACTGATGAGTCTTATGTAGACGAAACGCGCGTCTGGCGTATACAAAAATTATAATCCTGGTACTTTTGATAACTATTTACACCACTGGGTCGATGCCACTGCTGGTGGACGTTTCGTCCCCGAGGGTATCACCAGCCCAGTAGTCAGCACTTCGGTGTTGACATGAATATCAATTACATGGTCATTTTTATAAATTTTCTGTTTACAAAACTTTGATTTTACGAAATACTAAGTATTTTCTTACCCCAGGAGTAGATTACCTTGGACGTATTTGGCACAACTTTTTGGAATTTTGGGTCCTCAATGCTCTTCACTTTTGTATTTGTTTGGCTTTTGAACTTTTTTGATCTGAGCGTCACTGATGAGTCTTATGTAGACGAAACACGCGTCTGGCGTATACAAAAATTATAATCCTGGTACTTTTGATAACTATTTACACCACTGGGTCGATGCCACTGCTGGTGGACGTTTCGTCCCCGAGGGTATCACCAGCCCAGTAGTCAGCACTTCGGTGTTGACATGAATATCAATTACATGGTCATTTTTATAAATTTTCTGTTTACAAAACTTTGAATTTTACGAAATACTGAGGATTTTCTTACCCCAGGAGTAGATTACCTTGGACGTATTTGGCACAACTTTTTGGAATTTTGGGTCCTCAATGCTCTTCACTTTTGTATTTGTTTGGCTTTTGAACTTTTTTGATCTGAGCGTCACTGATGAGTTTATGTAGACGAAACGCGCGTCTGGCGTATACAAAAATTATAATCCTGGTACTTTTGATAACTATTTACACCACTGGGTCGATGCCACTGCTGGTGGACGTTTCGTCCCGAGGGTATCACCAGCCCAGAGTCAGCACTTCGGTGTTGACATGAATATCAATTACATGTCATTTTTATAAATTTTCTGTTTACAAAACTTTGAATTTTACGAAATACTAAGATTTTTTACCCCAGGAGTAGATTACCTTGGACGTATTTGGCACAACTTTTGGAATTTTGGGTCCTCAATGCTCTTCACTTTTGTATTTGTTTGGCTTTTGAACTTTTTTGATCTGAGCGTCACTGATGATCTTATGTAGACGAAACACGCGTCTGGCGTATACAAAAATTATAATCCTGGTACTTTTGATAACTTTTTACACCACTGGTCGATGCCACTGCTGGTGGACGTTTCGTCCCCGAGGGTATCACCAGCCCATAGTCAGCACTTCGGTGTTGACATGAATATCAATTACTGGTCATTTTATAAATTTTCTGTTTACAAAACTTTGAATTTACGAAATACTAAGGATTTTCTTACCCCAGGAGTAGATTACCTTGGACGTATTTGGCACAACTTTTTGGAATTTTGGGTCCTCAATGCCTTCATTTTGTATTTGTTGGCTTTGAACTTTTTTGATCTGAGCGTCACTGATGAGTCTTATGTAGACGAAACACGCGTCTGGCGTATACAAAAATTATAATCCTGGTACTTTTGATAACTTTTTACACCACTGGGTCGATGCCATGCTGGTGGACGTTTCGTCCCGAGGTATCACCAGCCCATAGTCAGCACTTCGTGTTGACATGAATATCAATTACATGGTCATTTTTATAAATTTTCTGTTTACAAAACTTGAATTTTACGAAATACTAAGGATTTTCTTACCCCAGGGTAGATTACCTTGGACGTATTTGGCACAACTTTTTGGAATTTTGGGTCCTCAATGCTCTCACTTTTGTATTTGTTTGGCTTTTGAACTTTTTTGATCTGAGCGTCACTGATGGTCTTATGTAGACGAAACGCGCGTCTGGCGTATACAAAAATTATAATCCTGGTACTTTTGATAACTATTTACACCACTGGTCGATGCAACTGCTGGTGGACGTTTCGTCCCCGAGGGTATCACCAGCCCAGTAGTCAGCACTTCGGTGTTGACATGAATATCAATTACATGGTCATTTTTATAAATTTTCTGTTTACAAAACTTGAATTTTACGAAATACTAGGATTTTCTTACCCCAGGAGTAGATTACCTTGAATTATTTGGCACAACTTTTTGAATTTTGGGTCCTCAATGCTCTTCACTTTGTATTTGTTTGGCTTTTGAACTTTTTTGATCTGAGCGTCACTGATGAGTCTTATGTAGACGAAACGCCGTCTGGCGTATACAAAAATTATAATCCTGGTACTTTTGATAACAATTTACACCACTGGGTCGATGCCACTGCTGGTGGACGTTTCGTCCCCGAGGGTATCACCAGCCCAGTAGTCAGCACTTCGGTGTTGACATGAATATCAATTACATGTCATTTTTATAAATTTTCTGTTTACAAAACTTTGAATTTTACGAAATACTAAGGATTTTCTTACCCAGGAGTAGATTACCTTGGACGTATTTGGCACAACTTTTTGGAATTTTGGGTCCTCAATGCTCTTCACTTTTGTATTTGTTTGGCTTTTGAACTTTTTTGATCTGAGCGTCACTGATGAGTCTTATGTAGACGAAACACGTTGGCGTATACAAAAATTATAATCCTGGTACTTTTGATAACTTTTACACCACTGGTCGATGCCACTGCTGGTGGACGTTTCGTCCCCGAGGGTATCACCAGCCCAGTAGTCAGCACTTCGGTGTTGACATGAATATCAATTACATGGTCATTTTTATAAATTTTCTGTTTACAAAACTTTGAATTTTACGAAATACTAAGGATTTTCTTACCCCAGGAGTAGATTACCTTGGACGTATTTGCACAACTTTTTGGAATTTTGGGTCCTCAATGCTCTTCACTTTTGTATTTGTTTGGCTTTTGAACTTTTTTGATCTGAGCGTCACTGATGAGTCTTATGTAGACGAAACGCGCGTCTGGCGTATACAAAAATTAAATCCTGGTACTTTTGATAACTATTTACACCACTGGGTCGATGCCACTGCTGGTGGACGTTTCGTCCCCGATGGTATCACCAGCCCAGTAGTCAGCACTTCGGTGTTGACATGAATATCAATTACATGGTCATTTTTATAAATTTTCTGTTTACAAAACTTTGAATTTTACGAAATACTAAGGATTTTCTTACCCCAGGAGTAGATTACCTTGGACGTATTTGGCACAACTTTTTGGAATTTTGGGTCCTCAATGCTCTTCACTTTTGTATTTGTTTGGCTTTTGAACTTTTTTGATCTGAGCGTCACTGATGAGTCTTATGTAGACGAAACCCGTCTGGCGTATACAAAAATTATAATCCTGGTACTTTTGATAACTATTTACACCACTGGGTCGATGCCACTGCTGGTGGACGTTTCGTCCCCGAGGGTATCACCAGCCCAGTAGTCAGCACTTCGGTGTTGACATGAATATCAATTACATGGTCATTTTTATAAATTTTCTGTTTACAAAACTTTGAATTTTACGAAATACTAAGGATTTTCTTACCCAGGAGTAGATTACCTTGAGTATTTGGCACAACTTTTTGAATTTTGGGTCCTCAATGCTCTTCACTTTTGTATTTGTTTGGCTTTTGAACTTTTTTGATCTGAGCGTCACTGATGAGTCTTATGTAGACGAAACGCCGTCTGGCGTATACAAAAATTATAATCCTGGTACTTTTGATAACTATTTACACCACTGGGTCGATGCCACTGCTGGTGGACGTTTCGTCCCCGAGGGTATCACCAGCCCAGTAGTCAGCACTTCGGTGTTGACATGAATATCAATTACATGGTCATTTTTATAAATTTTCTGTTTACAAAACTTTGAATTTTACGAAATACTAAGGATTTTCTTACCCCAGGAGTAGATTACCTTGGACGTATTTGGCACAACTTTTTGGAATTTTGGGTCCTCAATGCTCTTCACTTTTGTATTTGTTTGGCTTTTGAATTTTTTGATCTGAGGTCACTGATGAGTCTTATGTAGACGAAACGCCGTCTGGCGTATACAAAAATTATAATCCTGGTACTTTTGATAACTATTTTAACTCTTGGTTCTAATCCACTTGTTGTGGAGAGTACACGGGATTCCAAAAGATACTTCGTGTTGACCATGAATATCATTTACATGGTCATTGTTCAAAATATTTTCTGTTTACAAAACTTTGAATTTTAACGAATACTGGTTCTACCCAGGAAGATTACCTTGATATTGGGACTACTTTTGGAATTTTGGAGTCCTCATGCTACTTTTGTATTTGTTTGGCTTTTGAACTTTTTTGATCTGAGCGTCACTGATGAGTCTTATGTAGACGAAACGCGCGTCTGGCGTATACAAAAATTATAATCCTGGTACTTTTGATAACTATTTACACCACTGGGTCGATGCCACTGCTGGTGGACGTTTCGTCCCCGATGGTATCACCAGCCCAGTAGTCAGCACTTCGGTGTTGACATGAATATCAATTACATGGTCATTTTTATAAATTTTCTGTTTACAAAACTTTGAATTTTACGAAATACTAAGGATTTTCTTACCCCAGGAGTAGATTACCTTGGACGTATTTGGCACAACTTTTTGGAATTTTGGGTCCTCAATGCTCTTCACTTTTGTATTTGTTTGGCTTTTGAACTTTTTTGATCTGAGCGTCACTGATGAGTCTTATGTAGACGAAACACACGTCTGGCGTATACAAAAATTATAATCCTGGTACTTTTGATAACTTATTTACACCACTGGGTCGATGCCACTGCTGGTGGACGTTTCGTCCCCGAGGGTATCACCAGCCCAGTAGTCAGCACTTCGGTGTTGACATGAATATCAATTACATGGTCATTTTTATAAATTTTCTGTTTACAAAACTTTGAATTTTACGAAATACTAAGGATTTTCTTACCCCAGGAGTAGATTACCTTGGACGTATTTGGCACAACTTTTTGGAATTTTGGGTCCTCAATGCTCTTCACTTTTGTATTTGTTTGGCTTTTGAACTTTTTTGATCTGAGCGTCACTGATGAGTCTTATGTAGACGAAACGCGCGTCTGGCGTATACAAAAATTATAATCCTGGTACTTTTGATAACTATTTACACCACTGGGTCGATGCCACTGCTGGTGGACGTTTCGTCCCCGAGGGTATCACCAGCCCAGTAGTCAGCACTTCGGTGTTGACATGAATATCAATTACATGGTCATTTTTATAAATTTTCTGTTTACAAAACTTTGAATTTTACGAAATACTAAGGATTTTCTTACCCCAGGAGTAGATTACCTTGGACGTATTTGGCACAACTTTTTGGAATTTTGGGTCCTCAATGCTCTTCACTTTTGTATTTGTTTGGCTTTTGAATTTTTTTGATCTGAGTGTCACTGATGAGTCTTATGTAGACGAAACGCGCGTCTGGCGTATACAAAAATTATAATCCTGGTACTTTTGATAACTATTTGTACTGCTTTGGATTTTTTTCATAATTTCCTTTCTACTAATAAATGTGTGTGTGAGAGAGAAAATGAACATAGTGCGGGAGACCTGTCCAAAAGAAATATCTAATCGAGTCTGTACCATTATATACTATTTTAGACTGTCAACCAGAATGATTACTGGGGTTAAAAAGAGGTAACCAAGATTGGCATCATAAAAGGATTAATGTTGGGACTTTCTCTCCAAATTTTGATTTCTTCATGAAACTATTCCTGGAGATATTCCATTGATTATATTCCTGCAGATGTATTGCATACGAATGTCAATTATGGTCTTCGAAATAAAAGGGAATTTGCAACTCCTAACGATCAAACGCAGCCTTTAAAATAGTTTTATTCTCCAAAAGCTTGAAAAATGGATTACACTTATTAGAGGAGTTAAAAAATATCATAAGCCTCACATGCTGAATTGGGGTATTAGCCCCTCGTTTAGGCTTCTTTTCCACTGGGTCACTAAAAAATAACAAAATTCAATACAATTATAGAAATTAGGCTAGTTCTCGTAGGGGTCATCCATAATTGTCAACCATTTTTCAAAGTGTACACAACTTACATTTTGGGGAGGGAATTCATTTTTACTGTACGCTTTTTTTTTTATCTTTTTCGGAAATGTCATCAAATAAAATAGTCGGAAATGTTTTAGTTTATTTTCAATGCAAATTTTTATATTCAACTAAACTATAATAGACAGGATCTTCTGATTATTAAGAATGATTGATTCTCGTCTAAAATAAAACAAATGGTTGATGTACACCTTTTGAGGGAGGGTAGGGGGTCTGAAAAGTGTATGTTTTTTTACACTTTGAAACATGATTAACAGTAATAGATGAACCCTTTATTTTTACCACTCTCGTGTTAAATTTAGGTCAACACTGTGAGTTACTGAGGAGACGGGATGAAAGACAATTTACCTTTTTAAGTATTATTTTACATCTGATTCTTTTGCAAAGGGAGGATAATTAAAGATATTAGTCTTGATAACTGTCAATAAATCTATTTCCTTATGTATAATATTCTATCTTTGAATATCAATATACTTATATCGATAAACCGGAAGTTGATATTCATTCAATGATCTTGTCACTACAGTTTCTTGTTCTCAACATTTATGCACATACTGTATTAATAGATTCAAATTAGTGAAATTAAGGTGAATTTATCATGTTTACGTATAAACCTAACGGTTTAAGGAAGAGGAAGTTAACGTTTGTAAAAAGAATTGATTACATCTTTAGATACATAATAATCATGATTATGTCTTTGAAAATAGAAATGTTATATATCTGGAGCTGGTATTTATTAAATCATAACATATTAATGTGGATCACCGACATTTAACTTTAAATCTCATAATATCATTTCTAGCTCACCGTTTCGAGGGAGAAAGCTTTTGCCCTCACTTGGCGTCCTCCGTCGTCTGTCGTCGTCCATCGTCATCCGTCTGGTCTTAACTATTTCAAACATCTTCTCCCATGAAACTGCTAAACCAATTCCTACCACACTTTAGCTTAATTATCCTAAGGGTATCTTGAAGTTTGTATGCCATTTTCTGTTTTGTCTTAAACATAGCCGCCATGGCTAAAAATAGAACATATACTACAAATGTAGGTAAAACGCAGTTTTTCGATTATATCTCAAAAATCAAAACATTTAGAGCAAATCTGAAATTCGGTTAAAGTATGCATTAGGTAAAGTTCTATCAGACCTAAAATTTGCAGAAGAATCTGTTGTCTGGTTGCTGCCACTAAATTGGTAATTTTGAGGAAATTTTGCAGCTTTTGATAATTTTTTAGAATATTATTTATGAAAAAGATAATCTGTAAAGAGCTAATATGTTTAATAAAGTAAGATCTACAAAAAAGTTGATATGATCGAAATTGTCAATCGACCCCTTTAGGAGTTACTGCCCTTTAAAGACAATTTTCCGAATTTTTTCATCTAGTTTGCTTGCTTTAAAACTGCTGAATCAATTTCAGCAAAACTTTACCTGAAAGAGGTTCACAGTATCTATTATAAATTTTGTATTTCAATTCCTTGTATATCAAGAAACAATGCCACTATGACTTAAAAGGAACACAGGGGTAAAATGCATTTTTTTCGCTTTTGAAGAAAAAATGACGAACATTTAAATGTTATTTTTAAGACACTCATTAATATATATTGAAAAGCAAAATTATCATTGTGGAAAGATTTTAAGCAAAAAATAACAGTTGAGCGATTCATGCTCTTGGATGCCTCTTGTTTTGTCAAGTAGCAATCTCTAATTATTAGATATAAACTCATTAGATGTATTTTATTAGGTGATATTGTTAAACGATCTTAACATGTAAAGAAATGTAATTGCAAAAGGTTTGGTCGTAGAATTATTTTTTCGACGATAGGCTGACGAACGTTTTGCTTCATTTCCAATGATCTGCAAAAAGATGTGCTCTTTACGTGTTTTGTTATCAGACGTCGTCTTCATAATTGGGTTTTGACCAATAAAAAACTGAGTTCATATAGCTTCACTTTGTTTCAATTATAAAAAAAAAGGTCAGACACGAACAAATCTGCAAAGAATTAGAGCACATCTGTTATAGAATTTGTTTTACCCCTGTTGAAAATTATTCAGTATCAAACATTGAACAGAGAGAGCTGTTTCCATGGACCAAAGGAAAATACATGTAAAGGGTAACAGCGATACGGCATTAAGTAATGACAATATGGACTTACTTTTAAATAAAATGGATACAGGTAATTGAGAATCCAATGTGAATAGTGTAAAGTTATACATTAACGGTGAATATCGGAAAACAAACATTATGTTTAATACCCTATGAGCCGAAAATGATTGTGGAAACAGCAAAACTTCCTAATTCAAATTTTTTAATAATGTACATTTTTTCATCTTCAAGCTAACTGCCTGTAGGTCCTTTATAGCTTGCTGTTCGGTGTGAGCCAAGGCTCCGTGTGTAAGACTGTACCTTGACCTATATGTTTACTTTTATAAATGTGACTTGGATTGAGAGTTGCTTCATTGGCCCCCATCTTCCTATTTTATGAGCATATAAATTAAATAACCTATTATAATGACATGGTATGAAAATGTTAAATGAGACACTATCATAATTACTAATTCATTGAAAAAAATTCTCATTACTTTGTAGATCATATTACAAAACCTACTGAAATTCTGTCAGATGAACACGTTAATCCAATAACAAAAGGTACTTATATCTAAATTAATTACATGCACTAGTAAATGTTAGGCGGAAGTAAGTAATGTAAACAATATTCGGCTGTAATACAAAAATCTACTAAATGATATGCAGTAATAAAGTTAAATGGTGCTGAAGTTAGTTACAGAAAAATTCAGGCGAAAGATATACCAAACGGCTATTGAAACTCATTTGTCGATGGAAATTTGAAAACGCCATGGCCAAAAAAAATTAACAATTATCAAAATACAAACAACAATACAAAATAAAAACAAACCCAGACTGAACAGACCAAACCTACAAATAACCGGGGATACTGCATTATTATTGTCATTGTCGTTGTCAATTTCCAGATCAATGCAATATAAGACGCATTCTTAGAAACCAGTTGTTGGCATGGCACGGGTTATGTTTTTCTCATATATGTTATGATGATATGATACTAAACCCCTAACGGGAAGGACTGTGCCTGATACTTGTATGATGAAGCCATAATCTTTCAATCAGTTTAATTGAATTCTGGAGCTGGCATGTCAGTTAAATGCTAGTAGTATTTATGTATTATTGTCATTTTGTTTATTTTCTTTGGTTACATCTTCTGACATCAGACTCGGAAATCTCTTGAACTGAATTATTATGGCGTATTGTTATGCGTTTACTTTTCTACATTGGCTAGATGTATAGGGGAGGTTGAGATTTCATAAACATGTTTTTGCGACTGTCCCAATTCAGGCCTTTGATAGTCTTGTATTATTTTTAATTTCTTGTTTACAATTTGGAGTTTAGTATGGCGTTTATTATCACTGAACTAGTAACCATATGTGTTTAGGGCCAGGTGACGGACGTCTGATTCACACTACCTATAGAGAAGGCAGATAAGACAATTTCTGTCTTCTCGACATTAAATAGAATAACGGTTGATGCGAATAACAAATATGATTTTAGTAGAAAACAGTTCTTTTCATTTAACGCAAAAATCGTAGTTATATGTTCCTCAAATGATATGAAAAATGTGAAGACATGTTCCTAAAACCTTTAGATTCATGATGTGGTAGATTTAGATAAAAACTCAAGATTTACATATCTAGTTTTAGAACTACATGTATGTCAAGGAAATACGCTGAATATAACATGTCCGAACAACTCTGTAATAGTTTTTGACTATGCAAACTATGGACGTGGAAATTCAGACTATCAACGATGCAGTGAATTCTTGGGTACTGAGTCATATGCTTGTGATAGTCACGAGAGGGCACTACAAGTCCTAAATGAGAAATGTGGTGAATCACAAAGATGTGTTCTTCTTGTTACAACGGATAAGTTTGGAAATCAATGTGTGGGTATTACAAAGTACCTGAAAGTTAGATATCACTGTTCAAGAAAAAGATACCATGGTATGTGTAGTTTACTTTTAAATTATAAAAATGCACACGTGTGTTGCTTTTGTGAGAACAAATGATATACTTATAATTAACTTGTTTTTTTCCGTTTTCAAATTGAATAAACAATTACTTCAGTACTATTAAGATTCAATCAAAACCATGATAATTATTGTTTTGTAATAAAACAAAGATGTACGGGACATTTGTATTGAAAGTCAATTAAACAGCGACACAATGACTGCGCAATAACAAAAAGCACAATAACTAAATTTCCGAAATCCAAGGATAATCTAAAACGGAATGTTTCTTATCAAATGAAAAATATCAAAAGCTCATACACATCAAACGAATGATAACAACTGTAATATTTCTGACTATGAACATGCATTCCATTATGAAAATGATGGATATCAAGGCAAACAAATTTGAAATGAGGAATGCCATTAACTCATAAAATAATGTAAAAGCAAATCATGCGCCTATGTCTTATGACCTATTTAACGCTAGGTAAGGACAATAAACATTCTCTAGGGTACATGTTGTCAGAGGGAGTTGGGATTTTTCTCAATTTATTATAGAAATAAAAGATATGATTTTTTTTAATATATAAAAGATGTCAGTGGATAATCAAGTTGGCAAAACCAGAGTATAATAATTATTTGTCAGATCAAAGGGAAATACTAAAAAAAAACGGAAATTACATGATTTACTAGGTGTTTATGGGCAATATGAGATATAGTCCTACATATCCAACAGCGTAAAAGAGTGACGAAAAATACCAGAAGGACATTCTAACTCATAAACTAACCAAATACAAATGCAATAAGAAAAGTGTGTACAATATATACAGGAAGACTAAACATTTTAATGTTATGTATCACTTGTTTGAAACATTAATATTCATAAAGTGTATTTTGTTTGAGGAATAAAATTGAGAATGGAAGTATTAGTTGGTCCAGTAACACTAAAATATACAGAGATATTGTAAACAGTTTTGTTTTCCAATAAAGTTTTTATATATTTACAGATATTATTAGATTTTCATTCTGCTTAAATTGGTGTTACTGTAATTAACTCAAGCATAAATCGATCTTGTAAATGATTCACTGGATAAGAAAATCACTTGGCTATATATGAAAAGAACCATTCAAATCTTTTCGGTTATTGCTTAAAAACCTAAATGTCTACACCATTTTAGCATACTTACGTATACATCATGACTAAAGATGTAATCATTCAACTACGACCATAACATAGATTTCTTTTTTGTGCAATAACTAGCCTTTATATCTTTACGAGTGTAGGTGATATGTCTCCTTGGGGTGTTTATTTAATAATGTATTAAATTGCAAATCAATCACATTTTCATTACACGTATACGCTGAAATAATAAGGGAATGTGTTATTTTTCAAACCTTCAATTTAATCAATCACAGATAGAAAATAAGTAAGATATTTGAAAAAAAATGTGGAAATCTTTATTCTGCCTACATTTAGATAGAGAACATTTGAAAGTTAAATTTTCCTGATCCCAAGGTAAATATGACACAAATTAGTAGTTCGAAAGATTTTTTAAATTCGTTTTTAATTTATTAGAATAAAGCGACGTTAAATAGTTAATAGTTATCTCGTCAACTCTTGAACATAGCGAGGAAAGAAATAAGTAATAAAGAGTACGAGAAACTCGTTCCTATTTTAATGAATTTCATTTCTTTCTTTCAGAAACGACTTTGGTCCCCCATGACCGATTTATTAGTGATGATCAGAATGTAACGTCTCTCTTGACCAATGCTACCTCAACTACAGGTAACAATAAAAACCATATAGACACCATGTCACAATCATTGAAGATGTCATGTCGTCTTTTTGTATAAGTTTATATGTTTTTCTCTAATTCTTCTTCAATTTATTCCTTTCTGCACCCATTGTATATATTAAAAAAAACAATCAATATGTGGTTCGTTTGATCTCAGTTCTTCATTGGTTAAAATCGGATTATGACGTCGAATTTCCTTGCTTTCCTCTGAATTTCCTATTGTGACGGTATGAAATAAGGCGACAATGCCTGATGACGTTACATATAAAGAACACATCTTTTTGCAAATCATTCGAAAAGAAGGAATTCGTTTGCCTGCATATTGTTTGAAAATCATCAGAGAAACAGATTCTACAACTAAATCTCGTGTAATACGATATTTATCAACTCTCGGAAGTTAAATTTTAAATATTTAATACGCTCGGGCAAGCCTCGCGTTTTAAATTTGAAAATTAAACTGTGGATAAATATCGTATTTCACTCGATGCAGTGGTAGAAGCTATATATATCATGGGTAGTAAAATATTAACCAGTCAAAAAGAGTCTTTCTATATTGAAATAGGTTTATTACCAATATTTTAAATGGTGTATGATAACACGTTTGACTATCGTACAGAAAATCATGACTTTAATCAGTTTTTTGACGTCAGAAGAGAGAATGAATGCATAAACTAAACTGGACGGTATGTGTTGATGAAATTTTTTATATGAACAAAATAAGTCGATGAATTGATATGGAATATTGGCTATTCACTCAAAAAATTAACTTAAACTGATTCAGACTTAAATGGATATGTGAATGAATGAATTTTTTCTCATGAACTAGAACAAAGCTGCAGAGAAAATAGCAGTTCATATATAATACTTATGCTGTTTCTCATGTGTGAAAATTAATACCAATTTTATATTTAGCAAAAGAATGAATTCCATGAAAGTGCATGTGTTTCTCCATCCACGCAAATTGGTTCCCACGAAAATAAATGAAACCACAGTATTTCTTTTCAATAACTTTTATTAAAAAGCCGTGTCATCTCTGTTACCGATACTGACAGCTAGTTCAAAACCAATAATAATAAATAAAAAGGCATATATCTAAGACTTAAAAGTACAATTGATCTAATGTAAACCAATACACTATCATTAGACTTTGAACATGAAATTGAAAAAAAACCCCACTAATTACTACTTTGAATCGGAACCTACATACATAACTGTTATATCTATTAAAGTATCATTTGAACTTTTCTTTTTGAATCTTATTTGAAAAAATAGTAATAAGCTATGTGAGTGCCGGAGAAAAACCAGGACAACTTGCCAAAAAGACAGAACATGTTATGCAAAATGATGAAGACAGCACAAGTGAAGGTATACTAAATTATGGTTATTTATATTGGAAACACGTCATATAGCACAACATTGTCTGCATCGGGTTGAACATCTGGTATTTATGACTGAATAAGGAGACATTAAATCAATATAGATTAAATAGGAATTTCATGCTTGCTTGTGTATGTGTTAGATATTGCATTTTTGCCAGTCCCCGTTCTGTTGATTATACCGTTGTGTCCTATGACTAGCAATCGCTTGAAAAATTTAAATCACTTTGAAATTTTACCTATAACTTTGCATTCAATTACATTTTGTCTATATCACGACACATATGATGAAATGTACCAATAATCAATCCCAATCAGAATGACAGTTTGTACTCCTACTGACGGAGATTACTACTAAAGCATAGGAGTTAAACGACGACGGAACGATGATTTGTATAACAGAATGAATCAAAAACAAATATAACTCTTTCTTTATTGTATTTTCCTTTTTTATTTTTTAACTATGTATAGTATTTATCAATGTGTTTCTCTGTTCTGGGTGCTCTTGTTTTCATTTGTACTGTATTTCTGTCATACACAATCGTCATTATAGCGGTATTTTTAACATTGCCAGATAAGCTAGAGGTTTGACTGGCAATACAAACAGGTTCAACATACCATTTATCTGAAAATGTCCAGTACCAAGTCATATATATGTCAGTTGTTGATAAATAGTTTGCTTCTTTGTATGAAGGCGTTTATTTTTTAAAGCATTTCAGTGTCTCTGTTGTTTCAGTATTTTCCCTCTTAAAGTTCATGTGTTTCCTCAGTTTTGTGTTGTGACAGGATTTGTTTCAGTTTAGTCGATTAATAACTATTGAACTGCGGTATTCTTTTATTGCCTTTATTTATCGTACGTGTTATTTGTAAGAACTGCAGAAATTTTATGGTTTTATTTTTATTAATTTTCTGTTTACTTTACGAAATAGCAAATGAGTGCTACACGTTTTTAATTTGAAAAAAAATACATGATTATGCATATAGTAACACGCAAACAAACGCGGATAAATTGTTGAAAGCTTATATATTTGTACAGTTACATGTAAAGTGTATTTACTTCGAGAGATAAGATCTCATTTTTTTACAAATTCTTCATTTACCTTGTTAGTACCGATTATGTTTCTAAAAGAAGGACGAAAGATAACAGAGGGAAAGTAAAACTCATTGATAAAAGATAAACTGAAAACGCCATGGCTAAAAAATAAAAATAAAAAAAAAGACAAATAATAGTACAGAAGACACAACATAGAAAACTACAGACTAAGCAACACGAATCCCACCAAAATCTGGGGGTGAGTTCATGTGTCCAGAAGGGTAAGATCCTGCTCCACGTGTGGCAACCGTCGTGTTGCTTATGTTGTAGCATAAAAGCAAGTATTCATGTAGTCAAAGCATCTCATCATATTCTATTGTCGGGAGGAATTCAAACTATCGATTTCATTTTTATAACAAACCCATTTAATGTTTCACTTGTATAACATTTACTTAATGCTACTTATTTTCGAAACAACAAGAACTTAGGGCAGTTATACATATACGAATATGTCTGTAAATGGGTTTTCGAATCATATTTTCGAATATATAAATACACAGGCAGGTTTGGTAGACTGTACCGCTGTATCGATAATGTCAATCAATGGCACGTTCAATACTTTTTGCACGAGCTCCTTGAGTATGATTAACACCTGGTGTTATAATGCGAGTTTTACATGTTCACTATAGAAAGCGTTGCAATTTGAACGCATATCCTAGAACAACATATTGCTGTTGGCTTGTATACACTTTATAGAACAAAGCTGAACAGTTTTGTTCGCTTATCTTAAAGTAACATTCATATTAATCGCATACGCTAGAGCAAAACGCATTGTTGCTCAACATAGCAAACATGTCAGCAAAATTGCATTGTTACCCAAAAGGCTTTTAAAGAGAGACCAGGTGGTGGCCTGTGGGATTATACATAACAGCCTTACGATTTTTTTTGAGTGGCATTCAAAGTTTCTTAACTTTTTGTCTTTGAACCACCTGATAGAACCTATCTTTCGTATACCTTGCGGCTCGTATTGAATTCAATGTCTGCACGAACCATTGTCCATCGAACTTTAATCGAACAGCACTCCGTAAATCTTACAGATCAAGATGAATTAGACTTTTTTTTATAAATCATCAGAGCAGAAGTTAATGAATTATTTAAATCACAAAAATTGTGACCTTTAATATTTTTTTATAGGAGTATCTGTTCTTCTATTACTCATATTTGCTATAAAAAAAAACCCTTTAAAGTGGTTTATTTTTCTTAAGTGTTTAATTCTGGATCCTTGCTCACTGAATTTGCCGTGCAAAAACAATGTGTGGCAAATTAATAGATTAGTTAACCATGTAAAGAAAAATGATTTTACATTACATAACAGTACATCGAAAAAAAATACAACCTTCATTTTATCCATACTTTAATTAATGCATTAAAAAGAAATAACACATGTAATATTGAGTACAATAATTAATTGACTTGTGTGCAGGTAACTCTCAACATGGAAAATATAAGAAACATTGTTTTGCACTGTAAGCAAAATTTATGTATGTTCTACACACGCTTTTGTTTCAGAATTAACCATTGTCGGAATTGTACTAGGTGTTGTTGCAGCCTTGATTATCTTGCTCATAGGGACTTTAGTTTTCAAAAGGTTTGTATAATGCAATAATATAACTTTATAAATTCAATCGCCAACACATCGGAATTTCAATGACATATATCAATTACATTACATCTAGGTTTCATCATAAAACGTTATATTGATTGGCTAACTGTCATTCTGAAATCAACTTACATTTCAAAATGAAATGAAAAATTCATGATCACACGAACTTCTGTAAATTGCACAGGTTATGAAGGAAAAACTTGATAGAAGTTATGTTTTCAGGATCCTAGCAATATACTGAATTATAAGTATATATTGCATGCTTCTTTTAGTAATTTTATAGGGTTGTAAAAGCGTTGACCTTGCGCACGTGTTTAGAATGAAGGACTTCCGCATACCAAATACATTTTCAGAAAGAAGCATGCAAAACTTAACTAAAGATATGCAAAGAAGATATAAGTAAACTGTTTTTCTATTTAAATTCAATTAAATCTAATATAAGTTTGCCTGTTGCTGTACTTCTATGTCATCCCCGATTCCTTTCAACATAGATATTTTCCTCAACAAAAAGGTCGATTTCAAAATATTCAAACGTAATTCATAATAGATATCTAACAATTTTAATGAATATCATAATAAATATTTAATAAGTGTCAGGATTATTAATCTATCAAATTGCATTTTTAAGATAATCACAAAAAAATAATAATCGTAAAAATAATCCCACTTACAATTTGCAAAATTTGCATATGAGTAACAGAGTTTTGCAAAAATGAATGTAGATATTATACGCCGTTTTAAAGATGTTTCAATAAGTAAAGTATGTTTCATTTATCTAGACCTACATTTAAATTATATATTTATGGGAAAAAAATCAAATTTGCTATACGCTCCATACATTGTGTGCTTTCGTCTTTGTAAGATTTATTTGTATGCATGTTTAATTAGTCAGATTGAGAGTACGTTTTCATAGTTTTGTTGGTGAATATCGTTTATTATCACTTAAACCTACGTCTGTTTAGTTGGTTTAAAAATATTTATTTATAGTGGATTGGGAAACAAGTTTTGCAACTTATATTAATCCCTTTCCACTTTGCGGGTGCGAGTGCTGCCTTGTAGCGGAATTAGCCTACTCTTGTTCGAAATCTACAAGGGTGTCTTTAATGTGCAAGAGATATGGCTCTCCCTTAACACGGGTCAGCCATTTATCGTCCCCTTCCGACGGACTATCATCGTTTCCTCAAGACCATACTCGCAAATGGTGTCAAGGGAAAGTCGAAAATTGAGTTCCTGAAATTTTCATCCCAAACGGGAATCGAACCAGAAACCTTTGTGTTAGTAGTCCGATGCACTAACCACTACACCACGGCTGTTTTAGTTGCTCACTCATTTTTTTTCTCTCTTTAACGGAACTATGAACAATTTTCATACAAGTGAACTGATTTGGCGTTTTGTTTGGACAATTATGATGGACCTTTTTAAGATTGTTTTCGAGTTCGGTATTTTTTGGCAATATTTTAATTTCATATATAAATGTTGAGATTGTTGAAAGGCTTGACGAAGCAGTGATTTCGAAACCATAAGACAATGAATTCATTACTGTGAGCACAATCATCAACTTACTTTATTATCATATTCACCCCGTATAACCCCGATACAAATAAATCCGGACGTTGACGCGTTCGAAGCGATAATCAGGACAACATTTGGGATGACAACAATTTCGATTGCCTCTCTAGAACCTATACGATGAAATATAAACATGTCAATGTGCATGATAGTTTATTTATTCAATTATACAGTTGTTGTAAGATTTAGATATTGCATTGAACGTTTGATAAAACTGCTCGATGCAAAACGCACAGACATGGTGCAATTTCATACGTTTTATGAGATAAACAATGCTGAATATCTTTTCGTACATACACATTTGCGTATTAATACCTTAGGCAATTATAAATAACTATACCTTGCATTACTGCGAGCCTTCAAATGTTCCGTAGAACTTAGAATAAACGCAATATCATACTAAATAAGTTTTCTTTAACTGTATTGTTCGTTCCATCAAATGTGTCGCGTTCGTTGTGCGTTTTTAAATAATCACTGTATAGTTCGTTGACAAAAACCTTCACAAATCACTTTCTTGTCAAGGTATTCGAAATGGTTTCGACGACTCTTTTTCTGTCTTTTATTGTAAAATTGTATCTGTTTACTTAGTCAAATTAGTCGAACTCAAAATATCAGTCATACAAAGCCAACATTTCAATGTTTAACCAACTTACATCAGATAGGAATGTTTCTATTGAAAATTGGGACTTTCAACGTTATTCCAGATGAAATGAACAGTTAAAAAATATATTCCAGAGAAAGTATACTTACTTTTCACAATTTAAGGCTCTTCCAAATACCGATGTTTGTCCAAATTCGGCTAGACGAAAGCAGACATAGGATCTCGTTGTACTTAGTTTACCGAATGACTTACATGGCAATCCAATTGCTTTTTTTATTTAAATTTTTAATTGGTTTATTTTTTTTTACATCTAAAGCTTTGTAGATGTGGTGTGATGGCCGATGAGACAACTTTACACCTAACGTTAAGATTAAAAGAACTGGGTGTATTTATAAACCATTTTACGATGAGGAAAACCTATACCATATCGTCTGCTAAAAAAAGGCCCCGATATAAAAAAAAAAACAAAACATTTGAAATAATCAAAACGAGGAAACTAACGGTTATATATTGATAACTTAAAAATTATGTATTAAAGAAGAAAACAAATATGACAGATCTGTATAACCAATGTACTACAGTCTCCAGACGTTGGACCGACACACAAAAAATAATGCCGCGGGATTAAACAAGTTAGCATCCAACCCTCTTCTTTACACGGGACGCTCGCATAACAGCACAACACGATACAAAACAACTGTACAGTTGCAATAAGTTCAACTCATTATGTTGGTACAAGGCACAAAAACCATATACATTACATATCGACAAAGTCAGTATATATCTAACGGTTTTAGGTCAAGACGTAATAAAATGCATGAACTTGTGCAATACCAAATAGTTATAAGTAAACAGTATCAAGAGAATGTACGACCTTATGAATTGTCATAAGTATGCTTCTATTGTAATAATGTTAAGTGATATTTTAATTAAACAGGTACATCAAAACTTTCTACATTGTAGCCAAATATTATTTTTTTTAATTTCATTTAATGAAAGAATTTTATGAATGGTGACTGGGATATATACTTTTAGATATGGTCACTTTGGTCTTCTTTTCCAACCGGCAGTAAAACCTACATGAAGTTGGCCAACCGTTTAATTGTGTGGGATGTAAAAGTACGCAGGCACGTCCAATCCGAATGGGAACATTAGATCCAATGTCTTGTTTTGAGAGAACACCACGCTAATACACTGTGCAAACCATTGCAAAAACTTTATGAGAGGTCCATAAATGGCCTGTTGAAAGGCAACATTTTTGTCCCTATTCAATTTACCGCATTTAATCCAGTGGCAGTCCAAACTTCTATGGCTTAATTCCGGAGGGTCACCTTCCAGGACCTACATTTAATATGTGTTACATATTTGCAAGTGAACTTTATTTAAGCAACCAAAAATTAGCCATTACGTACGCGTGTCATTAACAAATAATGGGGTGCAGAAATTGGTCAGTACCATCTGTGGAACGTTTCATTTTTTATTGATTACTTTTGAGACATGAAAGAAGAAACAACGCAAATGACTTAGGTTTAAGTTGATGATTGATGCTTAGCTGAACGGCATAATTTACCGATGACGCAAGGGTAACTTGGGAATATAAATACGGTCCCTTCTGTCTTCTCCAAAATAAGTCAAAATTTGAATGAAATGGGTAGATATTAAGGTGTTAATAGTGACAAGAATTACGAATCGTTTAGATTTTGCCATTACATTAGAAAGACTGTCATGTTCGAGCAAGTAAAGCCTAACACGAACACGACTATTGTTCCCATATTTGGAATATTTTATTTATTATGTCTGTTTAGATCACGCATCATTGTAAATATAACGTAATTTGATGGGACTGTCGTACAAAGTGAGAGGTTTAGCGCTATAAAACCAGGTTTAATCTACCATTTTTTTACATTTGAAAATGCCTGTACCAAGTCAGGAATATGACAGTTGTTGTCCATTCGTTTTGTCATTTGATTTTCCGATGTGATTAGGGACTTTCAGATTTGATTTTCCCCTGAGTTCAATAATTTCAGTGTGATTTTAATTATTGCTACCAATTTACACTTTCGTATACAAAAGGATTTTTTTACATGCACAAAATGCCTCTACGAGTGTTCCAACAATACAACGGTTATTATGGGTTGCTGTCTGCATGAAACGTTGATCAATTATTTTTTTCTAACATGCATATTGGTTATAATCATACCAAAGTATAATTTAATACATGCAAAATTTAATGACAAACACAATATGTTGCCAACGAAGCGTACAGTACAAAAAGGTGTAATGACAACGAAGCGTACACAACATGAAAATAAAGACAATTTAAAACGTGTACTTTTCTCTTTCAAGACACAACATAAAAATACGATCTTAATAAGTTTGTTAATTTCAAACATGAAATTCTCACAAATGTATGTTTAAAAAGCTATGAGGTACGAGAAACATTAAATATTAATTTTTGAAGATTTAAAAATACTAAGCACGTTTTATCACTGATATCGTTGTGCGTTTTTTAATGTTTGTATATAAAGATGTCACATATTTGAAAAACTTTTTAATAACTAATGAGTTTTATGGCAAAGAATGTATTGGAGCAAAATATCCGAAGAATAGATATTGTATTTTCTTTAAAACTATTATTTTTTATTGTCAGAACTCAGTGTTACACGGTGTGTTCGATTCGAAAGCGTCAACGTCCGGTTTCATCTGTATCGGGGTTATACAGGGTGATATTAATTCATAAAAAACATCAATATCGTTTTGTTCGTGTCGAACATTGTTATCAATTTCGCCGTTTGATAGGTCATTATATAACCTGTTTAGATCGTTTGAACTTTAAAAATTGTTCCTGTTTACTCTCTCAAAATCATATAACAATATTCTATCACTTTGAAAAGGGCATTTTAAAGGCAAAAAGAAGTGTCACATGCCACAATAGTTGTGCTTTATAACTAAATCGTAAACTCCTCATAAATGACTTTGTGAAATTTTAATGGATTTTAAAAATATTTAATGAATTTTAGCAGTCACCAACCAATCAATCAAACATTAAGCTGTTTACCTGCATTTTGCACATCTTCACTTATTATTCCATGTTTATGGTGTTTTTTGTTTGTTTTCTATTTTGCTTTGCCTTGGTCAGGTTGTAGCGTTTTTGAATTTTAGAAATACAAAGGCTTTTCTATTTCTTGAATATATTAATACCTTTAATTATCTGTATTTGGCAATTTGCATTTTCAGTCCTCAATGCTCTTCAACTTCGTACTTTATTTGGCATTGTAAACTTTGTTTGGATTAGAGCGTCACTGATGAGACTTTTGCAGACGAAACGTGCGTCTGGCGCAAATACAAAATTTCTATCCTGGTATACATAATGAGTTTATTTACAACCATTGGGTCGTTGCTACTGTTGGTTGACCCCCCCCCCCCCGAACGGTATCACCAGGCCTATAGTCTGCACGTCTGTGTTAACATGAATTATCATTGATATAATCATGATTGTAAATTACCTGTATACAAAACGTAACATTTTTGAAATACAAAGGCTTTTCTACCTCAGTTATTGGAAAAATAAAAAAATAAAATGTGGTATGATTGCTTATAAGACAATCTCCCAAAAAGAAAGCAAATGGCTTATATCTATATAATATCTAACTAAATCTACACATATCATTTGATTTTACAGATATAGGAAATCAAAACAACGAAAGGTTACAGTACATACTGAAGAAATTGAAATGCATATAGAATCAGAAAACCAGAATCAGTATAATTATTCTGAACATGCTGAAGTAAATGCACAATCGATGGGCATTAATGCAAACCAGACGGTTGACGATAATGTTGCAAGCAGACAGAACCAGATGGAAAATGACTACGATGTTTCTTCACATGTACCTTCAAGATCAGAAAATGAGCCGTTAACATATGACGTCTATGTGTCGGACACTATATATAATGTAACAGAAACTTCCGGAAATGAACCAAAAGATGACGTAAACAATACTTACGATCATTTTTTCGGAGAACAAACGGAAGATCAGTATGATATAGCTGATAACAAAATAATGAATAGGGGCCAATTTAAAACAAATGAGGGCTTATAATATTAATATAGTTCAATAAATCAAATGAATGTCTGTACCAAATGAAAAGAATAAGAGATGATTTTCGCTAGTTATTGGTGATTTTGTCAGCTTTAATTACCTTTCCTCTCTTTAGAATTTGCATAAGAGTTCGGTATTTTTGATATACCTATTTACAATATACTTGTACATAAGATAACGTGATGCCATATTACTGACACATTATTCAAACTCAGAGCTGGCTATCTTTTTCGTACTCTAGATTGTACGAAAACCATATGAAGATTTCGTATCACTATTAATGGTAAAACTGCTAATTTTGTACCCATTGATCAATATTCTGTTGTGATCTTAAGGTTCCAATATGGGTGACAGTATTCTTTGATTATTATGGTTTCATTTTTATATTCATTTGAAATTATTCTTATGAATGTATTTTTCAACTGTAGAGTACAGTTCGTTGCAAATGTCAAAATAAGAATCTGAATATATCATTAAACAAAAAAGGATATTTGTTTATATTGAAATTATATATTCTCGACGTGTCTAAGATATTCCTGTAGAATGAAGAATCGTGGATATCAAGTAATGTTGCATTATGAAAGAATGTCAATACATTTTAATTCTTTAATCGTCAATTGTTTAATATGTACTTGTACCACGGTTGTGCTTTGAGTAAAGTTGATATATTAAGTACGGAAGTATTTAGATATAAAATTGAAAATGGAAATGGGGAATGTGTCAAAGAGACAACAACCCGACCATAGAAAAAAAACAACAGCAGAAGGTCACCAACAGGTCTTCAATGTAGCGAGAAATTCCCGCACCCGGAGGCGTCCTTCAGCTGGCCCCTAAACAAATATATACTAGTTCAGTGATAATGAACGCCATAATAATTTCCAAATTGTACACAAGAAACTAAAATTAAAAGAATAAAAGACTAACAAAGGCCAGAGCCTCCTGACTTGGGACAGGCGCAAAAATGCGGCGGGGTTAAACATGTTTGTGAGATCTCAACCCTCCCCCTATACCTCTAGCCAATGTAGAAAAGAAAGCGAATAACAATACATACATTAAAATTCAGTTCAAGAGAAGTCCGAGTCTGATATAAATGTTCTGATACATTGTAAGTGCTACGTTTCGATATAGCTGTCTTTTTATTTGTAGTTGTAACACAATTGTGCAAAAGGAAAAGCTTGTATGTTATCGCTGAATTATTTTTTTTCTCTCACTTTTTGCGTTATGTATTTCAATAATATTACAAATGAAGTAAATAAGTCAATTCTGCAACAAGCGTATACAGTCAGGATTCCACTTCGTCAAATTTATCTCCCCATTACGCAAGTTCATTTTTACCATCTTAGAAATGGAAGCCATTGTATGGATGACGAGCTGCCAATTTAGCTCTTGAAAACCTATAAATTCAACCACATAGCACCATTACGATCATTATATGTCAGTTGTATTTAAAAAGACAATAGTGTATCTCCTAACTAATGAGCACCAATTAATGGTTTTGTCTGCATGTGTCAACTTCAAACTATTGTTTAATCGGTTGTCAAACTGAATTTTCAAAAATTCAAAAACATTTAAAAAAAAATCTAATTAAATATTCCGTGGAAAAGCAGTCTAAAAAAAATTCAGTGGTTGAAGACTATAAACCCTATTATCACACACAAAATCATATAAATTGTTTTTTAGATATGCATTTTAAAGATCCAACTTAAAAGACTGTCGTTAAGTACTTTTAGTGAATATGAGCTATTTCAACACACCTTCTCTGTTTTTGTGATTCATTGATAGAAAAGTATTACTCTTCATACATATTTTTCATCTTTTATATAGAAAAGAAGATGTGGTATGATTGCCAATGAGACAACAATCCTCAAAAGACCAAAATAACACAGACATTAACAACTATAGGTAACCGTACGGCCTTCAACAATAAACAAAGCTCATACCGCATAGTCAGCTATAAAAGGTCCCGATAAGACAATGTAAAACATTCAAACGAGAAAACTAACGACCTTATTTATGTAAAACAAAATGAACGTAAAACAAATATGTACTGTTTATTTTTTTATGTTACAAAGTCAACCTGTAGTCTTGATATATAAAAATGATAGAATCTGAAGCGAGATGATGTATCAAATACTCTTGCTTTATACGTTTTCAAGACAAAATATTCAACTCAGACACGCCCTAACATAAAGATGTGCACTCAATTATCTCTTTTCGATACAACTGTTACCCATGCCATGTTTTGAATTTTTTCTCAGATAATGAAAGGGCAGACAAGAAAATTACTGAACTAATAGATTGATATCTTCACCGTCCGTGGTTGTTTTGTTTTAAAACGGAGGTTATGCATTTTCTACATCCAACTTGATAAATACCTATATCGTCGACTTGATAGCTAATTGTTCTGCTGAACTATGTAATAGATAAATTGAAAACGTAAAAAAAATACTTCGTTATTGAGCAGAAAAAGATCATTTTATTTGTTTCTGTTAACTTTTTTTTTGTTTTGTTACTATAGTAAACAGTACAGTAAGCATGTATCGCCTTCTCTAACAAAGAGCTTCGATTCTTTTGTTCTTTCTGAACCGGGTTCCCGCCTGTATTAATATGAATACTAGTATAGTTTATGAATACAGGAATATAAGTTTTATAAATAATTAACTTGAAATAGAAACTTTTATGACCTCCTACACTGTGAGAGGTTATTTCCTGAATAAATATCTGCACATACGCTCATTAAAATAGTATACACACAATTCCATGATGAGAAGATTGTTTTCACTTTTTGTTTGCTTGTTTATGAGAATTAATTGCTTTACATTGGCATTATCTGGTAAGGATATCTTTATTACTCTTTATGAATGGAAGCGAGGGTCTGACACAAGGGGATTAAAAGAAATATCATACTTAATAAAATTTTGCAAGGAAATTTCTTAGTTACCTCGAAATATCTTATAATTTTAAATGATTGCTCTTTCCCTTCATTCCGGTATTCATATATATTTTGGCAAGGTTTTAGTCTTAATATTTCGCTCGTCTAGTGAACGAAAAACCCATGTGTCTGTCATGAGCTGGTATTATTTTTTTTAAAACATGTAAAAAAATTATAGTAATAAACAAAATAGTAAATAAATAATTGAGATGAAATGCACAGCTGCAAGTGTGATGTTTTTGAATAACTAAGGATCGAGTTTTCTTTAATAGCACAATATAATATTAAATTAAATTAAATATAAAAGTAAGAAAAAACTACACAAAAGTACTGGCTTATTTTACCTACCTATATTCATAAAAGAGGACTCATAGAATATCCCTATTTCAAGACAAGTTTCCCTCAAATATGTTTTTTGACCCAATCCACTGAGAATCTTTTTTTTTCAATATTTTCGTGAAATAACATGATAAGTGTTTGGATGTGCAAATATTGGCATTTTAAAAAGAGGGGGGGGTCATTTTTTTTAATGTTTTTTACTTTGGGGATCAAATAAAAATAGTGAGATATTATGGGGGAATGAAGAAATTTTGTTTGTTTGATTTCACAATGACCAGCCCTCTCCCAGTTAAAAATGATAAGTCTCTAATGAGAGGCGGAATATACCAAAGGGAAGTTAACAGTCACTAAAAAGGTGACAAACAACTAATTTTAGTTGAAAAAACCCATTGAATTCGGATAAAATATATACTCAATAGAAAAGCTAAAAAACATATCAACAGATTGTGAGGGATAAATTATTAATCAATCGACAATTGAATGAAATATCAATCAATCAAATTTTATGGTTCGACGATTGCTTAAAAAATTATAATTAGTGATTTTACTTATAATTTAAATAAACAGATATTGAAAATTGGCAATAGATGAAAGATTATGCATCAGATTTAAATAAGAGTTTTATTTCGTATTTATTTCTATCCTGTGATTTAAGGTATCACCATCCCAGTAGTCAACACTTCGGTGTTGACATGAATATCAATTATGCGGTCATTTTAATAAATTTCCTGTTACAAAACGTCACTGATGAGTCTTATGTAGACGAAACGCGCGTCTGGTGTACTAAATTATAATCCTGATACCTTTGATAACTATTAACTAAGACTATTCTTGAACAAAAATGTAAACATCTTAAGAGTCATTCTCTGTAAAAACCAAAGAAATTCAAGGGACTGTTCACACCAATGTCACAGATTTTCGATATCTTTTCAATATTAAGCCCATATGATGCCCTGATAACAAAAATAACTTTCATTTTTGTTTTTGGGGTTTCTGTTGCTATGGTTACAGGTCCCATATATATAAGCCCAGAAACAGAGTAGCAAAATCTCAAAATGCATCATTTTTCAACTTTCATTATTTTTAACAAATATACATTTTTAGCCTAAATCATAGGTATACTGAACAAGTAAAGGTCTGAAATAACACATTAAAGTAAACAGACATTGTCTTGAACCAATTCAAAACATTAAAACTTGTATCTGAAAAGTGCTGATTTTGCATTTTTTCAAACTGCTGAAAAAGGCATTTTTTAGTGAATTTCAAAATGATTTTATTTTTTATCCCAACGTCAGATATATTTGTTATGCCCCAAAATGATCTTCATATATCAAAGACTATTTAAGATATTTCCATAACTCAGCAAATGTTGTTAATTTTAAGCCTGTCTCTGTATTTTTCAACAACAATATGCAAACGGTTACCACCGGTAGACGTATCTTCCCCGCAAGTTGTTAACAATTCTGTGTTGATCTGAAATATCAATGACGTTATCCTTTTCTGAAATTAGCTATTCATAAAATTTTTAAGGTTTTACTTTCTTTCCAATTTCAAAATTTTATAAAAATTCATGGGCATTTTTTTTTCCTAATTGAAATAATGGAAATCATGGTTACCATGTGATCAAACAATTAGACTTAGATATAATAAACTCGGGAAAATGGTCAATATAGAATGTTTTTAGACAGTACTATATAAATAGACACAAAATGAAGAACATCAAACAAACATATTCTGAAACTATTGTGGTTCAATCTTTTAAATCATCATTTAATCGTTCACTTCATATGAATTAGTGCAAATATTTAGCTCATTTCCTGCTTGTTCTTACAAACTCCCTAATTGTATAATGGTTATGTCGGAATCAATAGCATTGGTACAGGTAGTTAAAGATATGACATACGACTAAAATATTCGGTAAGCAAAAAAACCCGTCCGTACTGTATAAAATTATGAACTTCCAGTAAACTGTAAATAATTTACCAGAGGTTCTTTAAGATTTTTAAATTTACAAAACTTTATAGCCTTTTATGGAAACTTTCCTTATAACTTTTCACCCTTTGATGAATCAGATTTTTAGAAAGGAATATGTCTCTCTACTATTGTTAAATCAAACAGATAATTAAATCAGGAAAGAGGTCATCGACATTTTTAATTTCAACAGGGAAATCATTCATTTTTAATATATACATATACCTAGGAGTATAAAGTAATTTTTAAGGAAAGTTTACATATAACTCATCGATATTCAATAATTCGAGATTAATTTCAATTACAATTGCCGACAATTGTCGTCAACAACAATATGTATCCAAACGGTAACCACTGGTAGACGTATCTCCCCCGCGAGTTTAAAAAGCCAAGTTGTTAACAATTCTGTGTTGATCTGAAATATCAATGACGTTATCATTTTCTGAAATTAGCTATTCATAAAATTTTAAAGGTTTTACTTTCTTTCCAATTTCAAAATTTTATAAAAATTCAGGGGCTATTATTTTTTTCTAATTGAAATAATGGAAATCAGGGTTACCATGTGATCATACAATTAGACTTAAATATAATAACTTCGTGAAAATGGTCAATATAGAATGTTTTTAGACAGTCATATGTACATAGACACAAAATGAAAAACATCAAACAAAAATATTCAACAACTATTGTGGTTCAATCTTTTAAATCATCATTTAATCGTTCACTTCATATGAGTTAGTGCAAGTATTTAGCTCTCTTCCTGCTTGTTCTTACAAACTCCCTAATTGTATAATGTTTATGTCGGAATCAATAGCATTGGTACAGGTAGTTAAAGATATGACATACGACTAAATATTCGGTAAGCAAAAAACCCGTCCGTACTGTATAAAATTATGAACTTCCAGTAAACTGTAAATAATTTACCAGAGGTTCTTTTAGATTTTTAAATTTACAAAACTTTATAGCCTTTTATGGAAACTTTCCTTATAACTTTTCACCCTTTGATGAATCAGATTTTTAGTAAGGAATATGTCTCTCTACTATTGTTAAATCAAACAGATAAGTAAATCAGGAAAGAGGTCATCGACATTTTTAATTTCAACAGGGAAATTATTCATTTTTAATATATACATATACCTAGGAGTATAAAGTAATTTTTAAGGAAAGTTTACATATAACTCATCGATATTCAATAATTCGAGATTAATTTCAATTACAATTGCCGACAATTGCCGACAATTGCCGACAATTGTAATGACATCCTAACCAGCGTCTTCGACACACATTTTTAACATGCACATGTTACATAAAAAAGATAAACCACCTTTACTGTTAGACTTTAATAATACTATGATTTTGTTGAAAAGGTCAGTTATGACAGCACATATTCTGGTTTCGCTAATGGCCGATACCTTGTTTCACCAACAAAATCTATCATGTTTCCGATTCATCAACCCCCAAATAACACAATATTGTAAAATTGAGAATTGAAATGGGGAATGTATCAAAGAGACAACAATTCAACCATAGAAAAAACAACAGCAGAAGGTCTCCAAGAGGTCTTCAATGTAACGAGAAATTCCCGCACCCGGAGGCGTTCTTCAGCTGGCCCCTAAACAAATATTTACTAGTTCAGTGATAATGAACGCCATACTAATTTCCAAATTGTACACAAATTGTACACAAGAAACTAAAATTAAAATAATACAAGACTAACAAAGACCAGATGCTCCTGACTTGGGACAGGCGCAAAAATGCGGCGGGATTAAACATGTTCAATTCAAGAGAAGTCCGAGTCTGATGTCAGAAGTTTGTAGTTTGCCTACATCAAGTACATATTGTCCATCTGTACAACTTATTTCCCCGTTCGTGCACTAATCTATTCCTGTATCACGACAGTTAGATGATAACATGTTCTGTTAGGAAAATATTTGCTTATTTGTATGCTGGATAAAAAAAGTAGATAAATGATGATCAATACATTGGTATGCGCCGAGAGGTGAAAGATACCAAAAGGACATTCAAACTCATAGTTTGAAAATATCACATTTTGAATTATTATCGCTTGTATTGCCTATCATGAGTTCCTTGATAGAGGATTGCTGTTCATAAAGAAGCTCTTAAACAAAGAGTTTAAAATGGTGAAGTTGAAATCGTTCCTTTGTAAATTTTACAATTTTTACGCCATCACGAGTTGGTTGGCCGTTATGGAATAACCTTTTCACAGAAGATATCGGTTATGTTTCTAACGTCATTACTACAATCCATTTCCATTTTCATGAATGTGACCTTACAAATTAAACTATTTACCGTGATTTGAAAAGCACGAAGGACACGACGGTGCCACATGTGGAGCGAGATCTGCTTACCCTACTGGAGGACTAGAGATCTCCGCCAGTTTATAGTATGGTTCATATTGCTCAGTCTTTAGTGTTCTATGTTTTTCTAGTGTACTATTATTTGTCTGGTTTTTTTTCTTTTTTAGCCATCAGATTATTTTCGATTTAATAGTTTGACTGTTCTCTGGTATCTTTCGCCCCTCTTTCAAACATTGAAAACTACCCGCAGTTTGTGTTGTGATCTGATATAGATAATGTGCCTGTCTTTGAGAGCAGAACTTTTGAATAACACTAAATGTCTTTGTTGAATAAATAGTACTATTTATAAAATATGTTTCTTTCTATATTTTTTTTTTATTATTGTAGATAACATTACAAAATCTCCAAGCATTATACCAGATGATTCAGAAAATGAAATAAACAAATGTATGTATACCATTTACTAATCTAACAAAAAAGGCACTTGTCAGCTAACAAGAAAACAACACAATTTACCCGAAAAAAATTCAA
Source organism: Mytilus edulis (assembly GCA_019925275.1). Classification (NCBI taxonomy): domain Eukaryota; kingdom Metazoa; phylum Mollusca; class Bivalvia; order Mytilida; family Mytilidae; genus Mytilus; species Mytilus edulis. The sequence goes on along the minus strand of CM034356.1, from coordinate 2,359,375 downwards.
TAAGGAAAAAACGATTTCAACAAATAAGCTTTAAAAGTTCCTATCATAATAAGAAAACAAAACACATTATAAACATATCATGATATGTATAGGTTATAGTTAACGAATGATAATTTGATATCGCTTGATCTCAACTCCATTTATCTAATCGAGTTAAATGGTTAACCGGTAGTTTTAGTTGATGCTTGAAGGCCTTATTTATCTATACATTTTATTAAGTACCCTACAATTGGACGATTTTTATAATACGATAAATTGAAATTGACATTATAAGGCTTGTCTATGGGGATTGCCGGCGAAATTTCACTTTTGAGTTCCAATGCACCGTATCAACTATGGCGTTTGTACTATCTTCAGATTGAAAAAAAAGTCTTGATCTCGTCGAAATAAAACTATCTTAAACCAGTGATTCTTTTCTTTATGTCTAAGAAAATATTGTGGAAGTGTTTCATTTTGAAATAATTAAGTCTGTTACTCGTAGCATCAAGTACTCACTTAACACATTTATGTTTATTTTCATTTCACAGTTTTTGAGTTAGCATTTCGTTTAAAGTATGATAACGCCTTGAACGATTGAGGTTGCTCATTTAGATGTAGGTTTATACTAGCATGAACAAATCTAGAAGTCATCAGATTCAGACTGGTTTTATTATATTTCCTACAGTATACAAAATAAAAAAAAGTTTTTCTTGCACATTTTAACATGAAATCACTGAGACATGTAAGACATAATACTATTTCTAAATATGTATACAATGAGTACATAGACACATGCTAAGCTACGTATTTTTTTCCAAAGTCTTTTCTAGCATGCTTGATACATACACACTACTGATTGACGTATTATTACTATTTAAAGAACTAGAACAGCTATAACATTTTAAATTTAATGTTTATTGGATGGGGTTATATACCATGACAGGATGGCAAAACAGTTATGGCAAAATAAAAAATGTTCAATCATCTTTTCTATCATGTTTACTACAACCAACTACTTATTGGACTAGCATATCTATGTAAAGGAACCAGGGGCGTAGCTAGAAAGAAATGACGTGGAAGCAAGTACCGCCGAGCCGAAAAATTTTTGGGACCCTATTATGCAGAATTTTTTTTTTCTTTCTGTTTTCGGTCATTGGACGGTCAAAAGAGGAGCTATATGTAGATAAAAATTTATGAATGTAAAACTATTAATAAATCTTCTGAATATAGTAATACATAAACAACACGTATTTGTGATACAGAATTTACAAGAAATTGTCAAAAATCTGCTTTTCGGGTCTGGCCAGAAACAAACTTCTCTATTACTTTGTCAACATTCACACTGATATCCCGATATATATGCAGTAATGCTATGTAAATGTCGTTGATCGTACATTTGTTTTCAATTACATGCGTAGCACCGTGACTGATAGATCTCGGCCCGGGCCATCTTGGCATGGTAGTACTCGCGATATGTTATAAACCAGCGGACTTGTTCGGAATCGAGCGAACTCCAAATTGAATTCGTCAAAATTACATTCCAGAGGTCAGTTTCGTACGTCTCAGACAATATTGAGATTTGTTCGTTTGTGATATTTCCTACAACATGATGAAGCAAGCAGATACAGCGCAAAGTAGCGATTTTCTGATATCTTGACGCGACTCCACTCTCCAGTTCCCTTGTCATAATTATGGTCTATGAACGCAAAAAATACTGAGACTTTCCAATACTATTTTGGCGTGGTTGCAGGGTGATTGATTCCGGTAGTCTGTCAACCTCATCGTCTCGGCATATTTTCAACGATATCTAAGGGATCTGATAATTCTAATGTCGATTGGTACATCTCATTCCAAACTGCAAACTTATGAACTGAACACTGTAAAATGTGCCCCAAAACTACAAATCTCAGACTGAGTATTACAAATTCAAATCTTGTTAAAAATACAAGTTACCTTCCCTTATTGTCATAATCTCAAAAAAAATATATTTTAAAACCAAATGTCGTTATTTAATGATATTTCATCAATTAAACAAAATGACAACATAGGTGTTTCCTTTAACATTCAATAAAAAACAAATATTTTGCCATTTCTTTTTTGCATGCCGAATCAATGTGCTACGATCTTTTTCTGCATGAACAGCTTTATCAACATGTATTTAGGTTGTCAAACTAATATCCAGGATAGACTGAAAAGACACCAACACTAACAGTCTCAAAACGTTAAACAAATCATAATCATAATAGTCTTAGATAATATAAGCATCACGCTGTCTGATTCTGATTGACCAGATCATCTCTCTCTTCTGTTTTTTTTTCTTTTTTTTTTCTTTTTTTTGGGAAAACGACGTGGATGCACGTGCTGTCGTGCCTCCGGGTAGTGGAGGATCAATATACCATTGAAAAAAGGTGGGAGGGAAATAACATGGCTAGATAAACATTTTCTAAACATCTTTTCTTTCATTCTTAATACAGGCCAGCTACTTATTGGTGTAAAAAAACTATGTTTTAGATTAAAAATATCCTTTTCTTTTCGAAATTGGAGGTGTATTAGAGGGGTTTCAAATAACTTGGCAGGGGGTCAAAATACCATGGTTGAGTTAAAATTACCAATCATATTTTCTAACATGTGTTCTACATACCAACTACTTATTTGAGTAGCTTACGTATGTAAAGGACTTAAAAATCGTTATTTTTTTAAGTAGAGTTTTAATCGGTTCAATATACCATTGCAGTGGTGGAGGTAAAAATACCATGACTAGAAAAATAAAATCCAAACATCGTTTGTTGCATAATACATAATAACTACTTGTTGGCATAGTATTATTATGTTAAGAAATAACAATAGTTATTTTCTTTTAAATTGGAGGTGAATAGGAGGGGATAAAATATACCATTGCAAAATGGGGAAGGTCAAATTACCCTGGCCAGTTAAAAAATTCCAATCATCTTTTCTAGTATGTTTACTACATACCAACTTATTATCGTAGTATTATTTGAGTAGTTTACGTATGCAAAGGACTTAAAAATCGTTATTTTTTTTAAGTAGAGTTTTAATCGGTTCAATATACCATTGCAGTGGTGGAGGTAAAAATACCATGACTAGAAAAATAAAATCCAAACATCGTTTGTTGCATAATACATAATAACTACTTGTTGGCATAGTATTATTATGTAAAGAAATAACAATAGTTATTTTCTTTTAAAATGGAGGTGAATAGGAGGGGGTAAAATATACCATTGCAAAATGGGGAAGGTCAAATTACCCTGGCCAGTAAAAAAAATTCCAATCATCTTTTCTAGTATGTTTACTACATTCCAACTTCTTATCGTAGTATTATTACTATTTAAAGGAGTTAGAATAGCTACTTTGTTTTAATTGGAGATGAATAGAAGATGGTTCTTATACCATGGCAGGGGTCATAAGATGATGGTTAAGTAAAATTTTCAAATAATTTTTTCAAGCAAGCTAAATACATGCCAACTACTTATTAAAGTATTATTTCTATGTAAAGGAGTAAACACAACTGTATTTTGTTTTAATTGAAGATGTATAGGAAGGTATACAATAATTATTTCATAAATGATACTTAGTCATTGTATTGTGACACTCTTTTCTTGTCCATTCGTTTTTTATGCGTTTTGTTATTTGATTTTGCCATGTGATTATGGACTTTCCGAATTGATTTTCCTCTAAGTTCAGCATTTTTGTGATTTTACTTCTTGCTATGGTAAACTGAACCCCCTTTAATATACCACCAGTTTAGCAAACTATAGCTATTCTTAATCCTTTTAAATAGTAATAATTCTCCAATAAGTAGTTCTTACAAATTAAACATGCTAATGAAGATATTTGAAAAATTTCACTTAGCCATGGTATGTTGAACCCCTGCCATAATATAATGACCCCCTTCGATATACCTGCAATTTAAAAAAATATAGCAACTCTAATTCCTTTACATAGCAATAATACTCCAATAAGTAGTTTTTATGTATTACACATGTTTATAAAGATGATTGGAATTTTTTTTACTTAGTTATGGTTTTTCGACCCCTTACTCTACTCCTTCAATTCTGAAAAAGCATATCCAATATATTCAACATTTGATAATCTGCAATACCATTTTTTGAAGAAAAAAAACCCTGATATTGTAAATAAAACCCACTCAAATACACCTCAAATAAAAAAAATATGGCAATTTTAACTCCTTTACATAATATTACTCCTCAAATATCATTATGTATTTAACATGATTATAAATATGTTTGGAAAATTTTAACTTATCAATGGTATTTTGACCCCTTACTATACTCCTTATTTTCTAAAAGGGATATCCAATATATTAAACATTAAATAATCTGCAATACCATTTTTCGAAAACGGGGAATAAATTTTTCATTGTACGTGTCAAAATATCATATGTTTTGTTATCTATTTTGCATTCTGTCTTGAAAATCTTATTGATATATGCTAAATCTGCATTTAAATAACTGGATACTTGAGGCAGCATACACAGGTATTTAATATACAACTTCTTGATGGGATACTCCCAAGTAGGAGGAGCTAAAACGGCATCAAGATTTATAAATAAAAAATCAGATGACAAACGAAGCCAAATGCCATAACATGCACAAATAGCCACTAATCAACAAGACATGTATATTTGTTTTAGAAATGTTGTAATATATAAAAACTAAAAAATGATCCGCGAGATAAATTAATGTAACCCAAATTGATAGTCAACTAGTCAACTTCTTACTGGAGTCACTGCCCTTTAATGACGTTATCAATTCATTGTACTAGTTGTAAAAATTCCAGTTACAGTTGATTAAAATAACACGGAATAAATGTTTTACGTGACCATTTATTAAAATTTGAAATGCATACAGATTGTCTTAACAAAACAAACACCACCAAAAATAATAGGTAAGACAAAAAATGAATAAAAACTATCATGCAAACATATTCCACAGAATATGTGGTTGTTTCTTCTTCATTCAAATAGGTATTTAATCGGTAATTTCTTATGATCTAGTTCAAGTATAAATTTGTTTGTTCTTACAAATTACCTAGTTAATGTAATGGACATGCCAGAACCAGTGGCAAACTAGGCATTAATCAGAAAAAACATGATAACAAAACAATTAAAAGACACCATTTACTAATGAGAACAACCAATTTCTGAGAAATGATTTTGTTATCTAAAACATGTTTAGTAGTCTATGAAAGGCACCGCGTCAATAAAAATAAACAGTCACATCAGAAAACGTATCATGATATTATTTTTTTTTTCAATATTTCAAACATCAATCTCAATTTTTTTTAAATTTATCAACATTTTTTACCGGTTAGACATCAAATTATCCTCTGCCAAATTGTCTTTGCACTAACGCTTATTTCAATAACACCCAAGTCGAAAAAATATTCATTATGAGCAATTGATCAGCAATGATTAATATACGAACAAAAACAAACTGTTTATATTTAACGTAACGTTCAAAAATAAAATGTGTATTCAAACCTTCAATATAATCGAGTATTCTATTGTAATTAAATTTAATATCATGAATAATTTATGACTAATTTCAGTTTTGTGTGAAGGAGAAAAATTGAATATAACATGTCCGAACAACTCTGTAATAGTGTTTAATGATGCAAACTTTGGTCGTGGACGATCAGATAGTTTTAGATGTAGACAATTCTGGGGCATAGAAACAATGCATTGTGACAACCACAAACAGACGCTCAAAGTTCTAGTTGATAGATGCCATGAGAAACAACAATGTATTCTTCCAGTGACCAAAGCTATATTTGGAAATCCATGTAACGGTGTTACAAAGTACCTATATGTGAACTATCACTGTGAAAGAAAGGGTTATCATGGTATGTAATGATTTATTTGCAAAACCTTGATTTCACAACTATTTGCCATTATGTGAATTGGTAGTTAATACAGTACTCTTCATGGTGACAATTATTCTGTTCAGTTATTTCATCTTTAAAATATTTTTACAATTACAGTAACAATTTCCTATTTTAGCATATATATGGCATGTTTAATTAACATATAGTAGACATACTAGAGTTTGTTGGAAACTACAAACCAGAATATAATTTAGGGATTGAATCATCGGAAAAGGACAATACTAGTAGGAAAAAATCAAAAAATCATCAGAATCATACCAGTTTTATTAGATTTACAGTATACAAAAACAAATTAATATTTTTTTTGGTTTGTAAGTTTTTCATTTGGATTTCTAACGTAAATGTCTAATCATAACACGTTTCATTAAAAAAAAAAGAACCGGTTACACACGACCTTTAAACTTCAAATCACTGTGATATAATACAATTTCTAAATATTGTTCACATTGATTACAAAGTCACATTTTAAGCTGAGTAAAATTCTCTAAACGTCTTTTACAGCGCGTACATACGATATACATATTGCCGTATATTACTATGTTAAGGAGTTTGAATATAGGTATAATATTTGAAATTGGAGATGTACTAGAGGGGGTTCAATATACCATGACAGCCTGAAAAATTATAATGGACAAGTACAATATTTCAATCCTGTTTTCTAGCATGTTAAAACATACAAACAAAAGGATTTAGATAATTATATATTTGAAATTGGAAGTGTAAAGGTGTTAAGATTTGCAAAAACACGTGTCAGTAGTAAATGTCGTCAAAATAGTATATTCAGTTTTAGAGGTCACCTTACTTTTCGATCAACTCAAATTGTTTTGATTAGAATGCATGTAAGGTTAATAGAACGTATTTGAAACTAGTTCTTGTCACTAAGTGACAGTTTCTGATATAGTTTTAGATTACCATATTATTGTTTTATATAATATTATTTTCATATAGGATACCATTGTTTCTTTGTTTTTTGTTTAATTTTTGTTTCTTCATTTCATGTTATCTTTAAAAAAACAACAATGACTATAAAAAGCATGTCATTTTAATTAGCAGTGTTATAGTATGTTTTACATTCGGTTCAAACTGCAATAACAAAATTGGAAACAAGCCTAATACTTCAAACGTTTGAACTTTCAGTGCAAAATTTAAATATTGTTTAAGAGGTTTGTTGACATTTTTCAAACTATGTAGCCTTTTATGGATATTATAATAATTTCTTATCTGATTCTTAATGATTGTTTTAACAAACAAGACCATACTTAAAACAGGAAAAAGGCAATCGACCTATTTGATTGCAAACAGGGTATTTTTTTCTATTTAGTTTTGTAATATTATACACAAAGGTTTCATTAAACACACTGACCTTCAACAATATACATTTATATACAAACGTTTGATATATAGATTCATTTTTCAATAACAATTGCCAAAAGCGTATTATTTTTATGGTACTTTTGACTAGTTTAATCGCGTTTAAAGCAAGATTTTTAGAAACACGTCAGTTGCGAATTTGGTAAGTTATCCAAAAAAAATAACCTTTTGTATTATGACGTTTGATTACTCTTGAAGTCAGGTTAAGTTAAAGATGTCGCGGAAAGTCGATTGTTAGGGAGACATTTTGGTCTTGCTTTTAATGTCTCATTATTTTTGGATTTTATTTGTGTATGTTCAATTCTTCATATTATAAATGTAATTTAATTTCATTTATTACGTGACTCTGTACTTTAAAAGATCCCGTCAGTATTATTTTGGTCTATTATATGTCATTATGATATATCGCTATTATGAATTACTATAGACGTTGTACCAAAAACGTCAAAATCATTCAATAGCGTAGTAGAATTAACTATTTTTGGATTCTCATAAATTCTACCTATAACTTTTGGACTAGTTTAAATCTCGGGTCTATTTCTGTAATTTGTTCTTACATACTTTTGATTTTTTAACTCTGTATGCTTACATTGCCTATGTAAATTTTAAAATTGTTTGTATGCACATTGAAAGACAAATTTATGTGACGTATACAAATTTTATGACGTCAGACACTCAAGTCAATCCATGTGTTCGTACATAGATGTATTTGTGTTCTTTTACATTGTCCCTTTTAAAATTGTTATGCGTTGATGACTGATGTACCCATATTATGACTATTTTATTAATTGTGACTGTTTATTTAACGCATCATGTAAATATAACGGAATTTGATGAGACTGTTATTAAAGAGAGAGGGTTAGTGCTATAGAACCAGGTTTAATCCAGCATTTTCTACATTTGAAAATGCCTGTACCAAGTCAGGAATATGACAGTTCTTGTCTATTCGTTTTTGATGCGTTTTGTTATTTGATTTTGCCATGTGATTATGGACTTTCCGTATTGATTTTCCTCTGAGTTCAGTATTTTTGATATTTTACTTTTTAAGTATGCTCAATTTTTCATATTATAAATGTGATTTATTTACCCCTTTTCCTAGTTTTTACGACTACTATCGGACAACAGTTATAATCATTTAAACAAATGCCCTTACAATGTAGTATTTTGCATTGCCTACATAATATTACTTTGGTTCATGAAATCAGTTGTAGTAACTATAATTTCTAAGTTACCTTTGGTAATTGTTTTGTTATCCTTTAACCTAAAAGATAAATTATCTTTAATATTGATAAAAAAAAATACATATTATTGCTTGATGATATGTATATGTTCATTATTCGACAAAAAAGGTAATACTAGTTGATTATACTTTAAGTTTTGTGTCCATTAAAAGTGTAAAAAATATCGGATGAAGTTGCAGAAACAGTCTTTTTTTCATAAGAAGGTTGATACTAGTCTATATTCTATATTCTAATGCAATTATTTTGTAACAATTGTTCTGATTGGATGACAGCAAGCGTAAAATGCTCTATCTCCTTGTCTGTAACTAGGGAAGCCGACATTTTGAATTTCGGAATGTATTGACATGCTATTTCTACAATAATAAACAAAAAAAATCACTTGTTGCGCCTAAAAATCTTCTTTTGATCATATTTTATAACATTTTGAAGCGGCACAGAAGCCATAAAACGCCCGGAAGCATAACTATGACGTCACCTAGTGTAGGGACCAAAGAAGATAACATTTTTTCGCGGAATTTTCTTTAATGAAGATTTTACACTGAAATAATGATTGAAATTTAATAATGAACTTGTTTTGCATTAGAATAGAGATAACTGTATTGTATTTGAAGCTTTGCGGACGCCCATCGGTAGTTTTACTGTCGCAAATACCCGTTTACCTGTCTCCGCTCCGCGTCGCCAGGTAAACTAAATTTGCGACAGTAAAACTACCGATGGACGTCCTTAATGCTTCAAATACAATACAGTTATCTCTTAAATATTATGTCTTTATTTTGAATCACTTGTAATTATTAGAATGACATAAGTGATTGTACATGTTGTATCCATAATCGGTAATAGGGTGAGACTAACCGAAGCAGTTTTCTTCATACTAAGGAAATTACCACAAAGGTCAAAATATTTTTACTTACAGTCCAGTACACAATATAAAGGAAGGAGGATATAGCATTAAAATTTAATAAAAGTCGAAGCTAGACAGGAATTTTTGAAAAACTCATTGCATATTACTATTACACAGGTTAAATAGCTACAATGTACGGATGTATCACGGACGTTTGGAAATACTTAAAGCATCAGAATTTCGGAATTTTTATGGGAAAACGGATTTTCCGCATTGACGCAACGTTAGATATTGCTATTACCACCTAAAATAGCGCTAAGTAAATATTTGGCGGGAAATTATCTTAGAAATACTGAAATAAATACTTCAAATTATATATGAAAATAAAGATTGATTCTTAAATTCTCACATTATAATAGAGAAAGTATAAACATATAATATTCATAGGCTTTGGAAGACACCGATTATCAGAACAAACGTTTACCTAGCGTTGTCCCTTCCAACGAACTGGAAACGTAAAACTCGAACAATTCGCGAAATGTTCACGCAACTCTTCGAAATTTTGGATGAACGTTCTATGACGTGATATATGTCAGTGTAACATCCGTGGTAACTATACGTCACTTTCGTAGCTATTTTACCTGTGTATAATAGGTTACAACGACAAATAATTACATTGTACTGTACTCACGCATCCTGCGAATTGTTTTAACGTAACATCTAATGTATTATTTGATCAATGAGCCTTCATACATCAGATATTCAAGCATAACTGACATCAGTTATGTTGCCCTTTTTTTTATTTTATTGAATTTTTCCAGACTACTTAGATATATTTATATTTATTTATATCTGTCTTTATAATTTATTTTTCTCAGATTCAATAACAACGTCCTATTTGTCTACACATTACGATAAGCAGCCAACAACCAATCCATCAATTTTGACTACTGAAGGCTTTCATCATTATCCAACAAAGGAATATGTTAAAAACGAAACAAAAGAAATAAAAGGTAGTGGCATGTTTTATACAATCAATAGTCAAATTATTAAAGAAAATACACGGGAAATTTGGAAACAAAAATATTGCGAAAAAAAACACTGACCGGATCGTGGTCAAACAACAAAAATAGGACTTTTCTATAGGATACCAGATGTAGTGTAATCTTTTTATGTCCATTGAATATTGAAATCTTTGTACAATTCACAAAAACAAAAACATTCAAAGCAGAAGGTCACTTATAGATTTAAGTAATTAAAACGTTCATCAATCAGACAAATGGGAAATATTGTTATATTACAAATTTCGCATGTAATTTTAAAAGTTTGTCTTATAATTTCACATTTTTTTCTGCAGCGACTCATGAACAATGTTTTCTAATGATAAATGTGTTGAAAAGTCAACATCAAGATGAACATGTGTTTCATACTAAATAAAAGTGGTTATCTGATTGTTCATATAAACGATGATTGCAATCATAATATAATGCAAGTATAAAGTGTAACAAGTATTATATGGAACACCCTCTGTCAAATTACAGCATACAGATTTGATTCTTCGGACTATACCACAATAAACCACAATGTTATGACGGACATCAGTATATCAGAGATAAACAAAATATAGTGCCCTTTATAGACTGCTTTCCGGTGTAAATCAAGTCTCCGTGTTGCGGCAGTACTTCGACCTATAATTGTTTACATTGTTAATTGGAAGGAAGTTGTCTCATTATCATTCTCACCGGATCTTTTATACATTTTAGAAGAACCTCAATCTAAACCATTTGTATAAATTTGATTTGCATTTTGGTTTAAATATATTTGTTTTTATTTGTAGCTAGTATAGACATGATTATTGTCGTATCTACACTGGTTTCCATATCAATAGCTGCTTCAGTTACAATCACAGTTCTTTGTTACCAAAGACACCGATCGAAGCATTCGCTAACCCGCCCAGTTTGCCAAGATCAAATTATAACAGAAAGGGTTGATTCGTCGGACTATACCTCGATAAACTACAATGAAATGACTGATATTATTTTACCCGAGACACATGAGAACAGCTATGAAACGCCTCGTGAGCGACAAGCCATTACAGATATAATTGAACAGACGGGAGACACCTTAACTGAAAACGAATCAATATCAAACAATCAAACCTCAGTTGAACATGTCTATGAATTAGAATCTACTCAAAATAATCAATATCAGTTATTAACAACCGAACGTAATCAAAGAGAGCATACTTATGAATCTACTGATTCTGCATTACCTGCAGCGACGGATCGCATTTACATCAATATTTTATAGTTATCCCATGAGGGCGTGGTGTGTCACTGTAAGATCATCCCGATGGCCGGAGGCCAGAGGCTGTTCTAACACTGACGCTCTAAGGCCGAATGAAATAACTATTTTACATTCCAGCTGTTATAGATTAGATAAAAACCCATTTACACTTCAAAAAATCTAGTTTAAATTGCCAAAAAATCCCTAAAAAATACTTTAGATATCACTTTAAAGCATATGCTCTTCAACTTTGTATTTATTTGGCTTTTTTAACTATTTTGATCTGAGCGTCACTGATGAGTCTTATGTAGACGAAACGCGCGTCTGGCGTATAAAATTATAATCCTGGTACTTTTGATAACTATTTACACCACAGGGTCGATGCCACTGCTGGTGGACGTTTCGTCCCCGAGGGTATCACCAGCCCAGTAGTCAGCACTTCGGTGTTGACATGAATATCAATTATATGGTCATTTTAAAAAAAAAATCTGTTTATAAAACTATGAATTTTTCGAAAAACTACGGATTTTCATACCCCAGGAGTAGATTACCTTAGCCGTATTTGGCACAACTTTTTGGAATTTTGGGTCCTCAATGCTCTTCAACTTTATTTTTATTTGGCTTTTTTAACTATTTTGATCTGAGCGTCACTGATGAGTCTTATGTAGACGAAACGCGCGTCTGACGTATAAAATTATGATCCTGGTACTTTTGATAACTATTTACACCACTGGGTCGATGCCACTGCTGGTGGTCGTTTCGTCCCCGAAGGTATCACCAGCCCAGTAGTCAGCACTTCGGTGTTGACATGAATATCAATTATATGGTCATTTTTTAAAAAAAATTCTGTTTATAAAACTTTGAATTTTTCGAAAAACTAAGGATTTTCATACCCCAGGAGTAGATTACCTTAGCCGTATTTGGCACAACTTTTTGGAATTTTGGGTCCTCAATGCTCTTCAACTTTGTTTTTATTTGGCATTTTTAACTATTTTGATCTGAGCGTCACTGATGAGTCTTATGTAGACGAAACGCGCGTCTGACGTATAAAATTATAATCCTGGTACTTTTGATAACTATATCTATATATACCGTTTGTGGGCCCCGGACACAATGTTTAAATATGTTAAATTAACAGTGAGTTTGTATCCAGTCGTCCTGGTGTAGGGTTTTGAATTGTGGTTAGATATGCTACAGGATTTCAGTTCAATAATGATAACGATAGGACACAATATACATTCATATCAGTTCTTCAATACATTTAAATGATAATTTAAAATCTTGTAAAATGACACAAGATTTTTTTTACATAAAATTTGATTGTTACTCTTTTCAGTATAATTATTTCTAAGTTTTATTGTGAATTGACATCCCCGCTTAACTGTTACTAAACAAAGGAAAATAGGCTAAACAAAGACACTCACATAGAGACGATCTGGTAGGGGTGATCCGCTTACATATGATAACTATCTACAGAACACCACTGGGTCGATGCCACTGCTGGTGGACGCTTCCTCCTCGAGGGTATCACCAGCCTAGTGGTCAGCTCTTCGCTGTTGACATGAATATCAATTATGTGTTCATTTTTTTTTAATTTCCTGTTTACAAAAACTTGAACTTTTCGAAAAACTAAGGATTTTCTTATCCCAGAAATAGATAACATTAGCCGTATTTTGTACTTGTTTGGCTTTATAAATACTTTTTGACATGAGCGTCACTGATGAGCGTATGTAGACGAAACGCGCGTCTGGCGTACTAAAGTATAATCCTGGTACCTTTGATACTATCAGATCACCATTGGTAGAATAAAGGAGCTGGGATGTAACAATAGCGTACTGACCCTTCTGAATGTGATAACCATACTTATTCGACAACAGTTATATACACTGATGTATTATGAATTACAAGTCTCACATCGGAACTTGTTATGAATTTTTATTGTTATTCCTGTTCTTGAAGCTTTAAATTTTAATGTTTGCTCATGTAAATAGCTTTTCCTAATTTCGGTGGAATGATGAATTCGTTCAACTATTCAACTCGTAATAATGATTATAGTTACATGATGAAGTTTGCATTATATTAAATGTTTCGTCCTCAAAGTCAAATGCATTTATATTTTTTTCTGAATATGCACGCAAGATTTCCCAAGAAAAGGAGAGTCTCTACCTCTTTGCAATGTTTTTGTATGAAAATACATGTTTATTATCAACCCCTCAATGGTTTAAGTGATTATTTAAAGGGAGGTATTCCAAACAATATTTAACAGTTATTTACGGGTACTCCAGTGTATGAAAAGTGCGGATCCTAAAATATCATTTTCACTGTATATGCCAGAAATTTTTGATGTAGAATAATAGATAAACAGACGACTTTTTTTTATATTTTTGAAGAAAATGAAGGAAATTAGTTAAAATGTATATGTTAAGAAACACATAATACTAATAAAACAAAGTAAGAGATGCGAACGGTTTTTTTTTCCTGCCTAAAGCCAAATAGCTGTGGAATATATACCAAAATAGGTGAATATTTAGGACATTTCACGAACAGATCGTGTAGGTGTTTTATAACTAACAGGTAATGTCCGCTCAGTGAAGAAAAATCGACTTCAATCTGCGTTTTTATGCAATCTGACAACGACGACCTACTTGCACTTACGGAAACGTGGCTAGGAAGCGCAATAGACAAAAGGGTCATATCAGAAATTTTTTCTGATGGATACCAAATCTTTCATATACCACATGAGAATAAGCTAGGCGGTGGCGTTACTCTGATCCATAGGAGCAATATCGATGTAAAACGTTCTACACCTGTACAAACTTACTCACATTTTGAAATGCTAGAATGCAATGTTGTCGTACTGAAGAATTGTTTTCGTCTTTGTGTAATATATCGTCCTCCTCCATCTATAACAAATAAACTCAAAAACTCTACGTTATTTGAGGAGTGGAGTGAGTTCCTCGACCGTCTAGTAGTCACACCGGAAGAATTGGTTATCACAGGAGATCTTAATTTTCATCTCGATAATAAAAACAATTGTGATACCCGAAAATTTCAAGAGACACTTAGAGACCATGGTCTTGTACAACATGTACGAGGTCCAACACATAACCATGGTCATACACTTGACGTGTTAATTACAAGGGAAAACAGTTTAATACTTAAGACTGCACCATCCGTCCAGGATCCTTCCTTGTGCGATCGGAAAGGAAATCCATCTGGTGACCACTTAGCATTGTTTTCAGCGTTAGAAATATCGAAACCTCGAAGAGAACGCAAAGAAGTGACTTATCGAAAACTGCGTAATATCAGTACAGATGATATAATTCACGATTTGGTCAATTCGGAAATTTTTCAGAATCAAGGTAGACCTCTCGGAGACTTGGTGAACTTATATTCTACTGAGCTTAGTTCCATACTTGATAAACATGCACCATTAATATCTAAAAACTTAATACTACGACCTAATACCGAGTGGTATACAGACGACCTCCGTGTCGCTTAAATAAACGGCCGCCAAGCAGAACGACTTAAGCGGAAAACGAAACTGACTATTCATCGTCAAATGTTCCGAGAGTCTTGCATTACAACAAACCAACTTCTTATAAAATGCAAGAAAGACTACTTCTCCAGTAAAGTTTCCGAAATTGGTATAATTCGTGACAGCCCGTCAACAACAAACACCTCCTCAAGTGACAGTAACCCTATGAGAGCTGACATTAAATTTGAAGGTAATCAACTAACATCACTGTCATCCGCATCCAATGAAGAAATGCAGAAAATAATTCTAGCGTCTCCAACAAAGTCATGTGAACTCGATCCATTACCAACCAAACTTCTAAAACAATGCTTGGACTACTTGTTACCAGCTATTACAAGTATAGTCAACAGATCGATATTGGAAATGTGTGTTTCAAAGCCTTTTAAACAAGCGGTAGTGAGACCACTATTGAAAAAAACGAGTTTAGAAAAAGAAGTGTTAAAAAACTATCGACCGGTCTCAAATTTACCATTCATATCCAAGATAAATGAGAAAGTCGTTGCCACTCGTTTTGAGAATCACATCACGTCTTATTCTCTCTATGATCATGTTCAGTCAGCCTATCGTGCCTGCCATTCTACGGAAACCGCTCTCTTGCGCGTCCATAATGATATTGTGTGCGCACTTGATAATAGCTGTTGTGTCGTCTTGCTTATGCTTGACTTATTGTAATGACTTGGCCAAGCGAAATTCCTTGGAAAACATGTGTATTTTCATGCTGAGCACCTGTTATCGGCTATGATTGGATGTTTGGCTATTTTAAAGTTTGACCCCGGTTATCACCTTTTTAATTCAATTAATTATGTTTTCAGTGTTCTATGTAATCCGTTTTCCAAGTGTAAAACCATTTTTATTGTTGTATAATCGAGATGACTTATGTAGTAAACTTTCACTTTCACTTCAGAACGGCCATTGCCGGCACAGTGATTTTAGTGTATTGATTATGCAAATGAGGTGACCTGTGTGTAACCTCAGTGAACTTGATGTACCACGAACGTAAAATAGTGTATGGATACTATAGCGGTTGTTGATCGATTATTACAAGATTATTGTATTAAAACGATGTTGATTATGATTGTTAATTTTACTAAGATGATTATTATGTTCCGTAAACATGTTGTTTACGTTTTTATCTACTTAATTCTAGCTATCGGGAATTCTTTTCGTACTTGTCAGGCCCGTTCCCCGTTATCCGTTCGTTCCCCCCTTCGTTTCCCCGTTAAGAATCGTTCGTTACCCCGTTAAGACCCGTTCGTTACCCCAATAGCTCTATTGGAGTATATAAAGCTTGCACCTGTTTGTCAGGGGCTCTTCCTACTTTGTCAGACCTACAGATGTGTTGCCAGATTCTCGGTCAGTTGATGCTGTTGATAGCTGAAGTTTAGCATATTTCTATCATGATTTTCATGAGATTTTAAGCAGTTTTACTGCAGTTTAGAACTTTTGGACGTTTTCTGTTCACTATAAGTCTTTGTATTCTAAGACTTAGATCAGAATCAAAATTGGATTTAATATAATTGTACATGTACATATAAATAGCTGGTCTATTTATTCAGGCTAGTGTTCATTTGCTAACCTGTTTCTTTGAGGTAAACGGATTAAAGTTACATGCTTCCCCATTCCCCTTTTCCCCTCCCATTTTGTTAAGGAAATTTTGTTAAGTATGCTGTTTGCTGAGATATTCCAGCATTCAGAGAGAATATTTGTAAATCCTGAATATTTGTTAGGTTAGGAATTGTAAGAAGCTAGAATAATTAAATAACTCTTAAATAATCTCAATCTCAGCGATTGAAGTTGTCTTCCTGTGCTTACTCCAGGAGGCTGAAGTCATAGTATTAAATATAACAAGTTAAGGTTATTTTTAATGTATAATTCATTAGAAGATGGCATAGATATAATATATCATGTATATGTTTATGTTATAGAATATTTAATAGTTGATTGAACACTGTAGCAAATAATTTAGATAGAAACTGTGTAATATTGTTTACTGAACAATTAATGAATTTAATGATAAAACATCTGTATGCTCACAATTATCTTACTTTTCCTTGCTGAAAACACATCATACGCCATAGTTGTCCAACTGGTCTCTGGTTGTTGTCATTACACCGTCTCATGAGAGAATAGATCTTCTTGTTAGACCGAGACAAGAGACTATTCGATTGTCAGATAGATTATATTCATTTGTGGAATAGTCTGATGGTACTGTCCTGGAAGTTTCCACTTCTTGAGTGTTAGTTTATATGAAATTCCAGTTTATAGAGGTGCAGCCTCTATTTTACAGTGTAATGTTGTTCTATAAACTACACGATAGAAAATGCGTTTAGATACACAGACTATTACGTATTTGAATATTCGTTACACATATTGTTCTCGCTATTTGAGTTTCTTGTTAAATATAAAGTGAAGTTAATGTGTCAGAAGTATTTTAACCCTGTTGGTCTAGTAATATAAAGTACACCCGCCTTTAAACCATTCACTGTTTTAGACTAGCTTGTTCTAGTCTATTGAGGTTCCCTGTGTACCTGTAAACACAGGTGGTGGCAGCAAAGTAAAAGACACCCGTTTGGCCAGTTATTACATTTTGGCTCCCCACTTTAGTTTTCAGTGTCCTCACGAAAACACAAAATATCGTGAATTATTATGCTCATTAACATACTATATAACAAAATATTATTTCTAGTGACCACGAAGTCCGTAAGTAGTCAAGAAGTTCTTATTTTTTTCAGGGGTTGACAGGATACACGTAATCGTTATAAATTTTAACTTCACGGTTCTTATGTAAGCAAATTTAATAACAATGATTTTATACAACTGTTTGTTTTTGTTTTCACCTTTCATAGGGCTTTATTTCTAATCTCATCTCTGTGTACACCATTCTAAATCTACATTGTTCACCTTTATAGGAATATTAGGAAATCCGTTTGGACGATTTTATATACGATTATGTTATAGGGGTTTTTACCTTCAGTGTCGAGTTTGTGTATAGTATTTTAGGCTTATCTGCGAGAAATAAATCATTTTTCTTAAATTTTAACTAAATTATAAACAAATTTAGATATAGTTAAAATATATATTTAATTTAACTGAGAAAATTGACCGGAATGTGAATGATAGATAGACCTAAAATTCTTTTGGTCTATCCCATTCATGACATTTGCGCGGGAATTTCTTCCATTGACATCATAATGTAGGTTACTTTGGATTATTGTTATCTCTAGATGTAATGTGATAGGATTCAATTTGATATTATTTGTCTCTTCTTCTAAAGTACATAATTTGACATCAGGTTTGTACACAAGAAGTCTCTAGTCTTATCAGATATGAAGTATAGATGTTACCGAGGATTACGAGAACAAATTTTATATCCCAAGGACAAATTGATTTGTCCAGAAAACTTGATTTTACATGGTGTTGTACTTCTTCCCCTCATCACTGTTCAGTCGCTCCGTAATTCTCGTATCGCTGCTTATAAGCAATGTCATAACTCGCGTCACAATGGTTGAGTAGCAGGGGCGGATCCAGCCATTTACAAAAAAGGGGGTTCCCAACCCAGGACAAAGGGGGGTTCCAACTAGATGTCCCCATTCAAATGCATTGATCATCCAAAAAAAAGGGGGTTCCAATCCCCCCCCCCCCATCCTTGGATCCGCCAATGATCGAATGTAATTACAAACTAATTAGCATCGTCGCCATAATTTGGTGAGGAATAGAACCAGGGTCTAGAACTGCATATATTTTATACTGTCTAGAACAGGGTATGTATTCGAATGTTTTATGGTTAGAACAGGGTTTACCAGAAAGGGAAGTCAGTAACCCCCCTCTATTAAAGCCAATAATATAATGAGTAACAGATAATCAGGTTTTCTTATAAAAAAGAAGATATGGTATGATTGCCAATAAGATAACTATCCACAAAAGACCAAAGTGACAAATCATTGACAACTATGGGTCACTGTACGGCCTTCAACAATGAGCAAAGCACATTCCGCATAGTCAGCTATAGAAAACTAACGGCCTCATTTAAGTAAAAAATGAACAAAAAACAAACATGTAAAATATAAACAAACGACAACCACTGAATTACAGGCTCCTGACTTGGGACAGACACATACATAAATAATGTGGTGGGGTTAAACATGTTAGTGGGATCCCAACCCTCCCCCTAACCTGGGACAGTGGTATAACAGTACAACATTAGAACGAACTATAAAAATCAGTTGAAAAAGGTTTAACTCATCAGATAGACAAAAAAAATACACTTTATCGCTATTCCCAGCAGACCCCAAAAATCTGTCCGACTTGAACTACATGTATTGACGTCATACAACAATTACGTTTCCATTGTGGTGTCAGAAATGGTGTATTTATGGCGTCAAAATTTTACAGGAGCCAATGTGATGTCAAGTAATAGCAGCTCACTGGCTAAAATTTTACAATATCAATGTGTCGAAAAGTTTTAGGGAGGTGAAAAATACAGATTTGACAGATAATGATTGATTTGCATGATGTTAAACGCTAACGTTACATTGATGTTGATTTTTTAATATTAATAAATCATTTTTTAATATTAAAAAATCAGCGTTTTATTTAATATTAAATATTCATTTATTAATATTAAAAAATCAGACTGAATATTTAATATTAAAAAATGATTTTTTAATATTAATAAATCATTTTTTAATATTAAATATTCATTTATTAATATTAAAAAATCGGCGTATTATTTAATATTAAATAATCGATTTATTAATTTTAAAAAATGATTTTGTAATATTAAAAAATCATTTTTTAATATTAATAAATGATTTTTTAATATTAATAAATAGGGAATAAATTCCACAACGGCTTGCCGTAGATAAGCAGATAATCAATATTGTAAAATATGATTGTGTAGATAAGCCAATGATCTACATGTATACATTATGTGTCAACCAAAAACTACACCTGCTTTACACCACAACTGCTGAATTGACCGTTATATCTAATTTCGTTCTAAATGTAATCCGTTCAATTGACAGAATGAATATGGGTGTACATTTCATGATCTCTTATCAAGTATCCTCATGGACTCTTCTATTTACCAATATCTGTTGGACTTTTGGGGTCATTTGCATTCAAAGTTGGGTTATAGCGGGTTTATTTTGTGAAAAAGAACTCAATTTACAGATAGTTAACGTTTTCTTTATATTTTGCTGTATCAAGATGACCTAAATATATAGGGCTATTGGTACTTTACGGAACGGAACGGAATTTCATTTAAGGTATCCAAAGGGGGCATTTATCAAAATTTCGAAAAATCTTTAAAACAAAACAAACTTTAAAATTTCTGTGTTTTACGGTTTTCCATATACAAATAACACAAATGTATACTTAATCTCATCTTCACAGGTGAAATGTGTAATAATGTATAACATCGGGAAATATTCTGTAGATGAATATGTCGGATTGTCCTGATAAATTATCATGAAATTAACGCATTTGCAAGTCATGCATTATGATATCTAAACTGACCTCACGTCGTCCTTTCCAACGATGATTAGAAACATTGGTTCTGATTTTAACTTTTTAAATTTATTATTCCGTTCCGTTCCGTTCCGCAAAGTACCAATTGCTCGGAGGAATTGGCATTTAACGGAATCAACTGAAACAGAAATCTTTAATGTTATAAAAGCAGTATGATAAAAAAAAATGTGTCTGACACCCCTTTTAGCAGAAGAAATAAGTGTTTTAGATAGCATTCCCGACCAGATAAATAATTAAGAATTTAACACAAAGGCCGGATAGACAAAAAGTCTTACTTCTTCCATTGGTAATTATATTTTTTAAAAGAGGCCTTCCACCTCTCGTTCCGACGAGGATTAGAAACAGTGATCAAGTTGAATCTGATTTAAACTTTTTAATTTATTATTCCGTTCCGTTCCGTTCCGCAAAGTACCAATTGCTCTGAGGAATTGGTATTTAACGGAATCGAACGGAAACAGACATTTATAATGTAATAAAAGCAGTATGATAAAAAAAAATTGTCTGACATCCCTTTTTGCAGAAGAAATAAGTGTTTTAGATAGCATTCCCGACCAGATAAATAATTAAGAATTTAACACAAAGGCCGGATAGACAAAAAAGTCTTACTTCTTCCATTGGTAATAATATTTTTTAAAAGAGGCCTTCCACCTCTCGTTCCGACGAGGATTAGAAACAGTGATCAAGTTGAATCTTTATTTAAACTTTTTTTATTTATTATTCCGTTCCGTTCCGTTCCGCAAAGTACCAATTGCTCTGAGGAATTGGTATTTAACGGAATCGAACGGAAACAGACATTTATAATGTGATAAAAGCAGTATGATAAAAAAAAATGTGTCTGACACCCCTTTTTGCAGAAGAAATAAGTGTTTTAGATAGCATTCCCGACCAGATAAATAATTAAGAATTTAACACAAAGGCCGGATAGACAAAAAAGTCTTACTTCTTCCATTGGTAATAATATTTTTTAAAAGAGGCCTTCCACCTCTCGTTCCGACGAGGATTAGAAACAGTGATCAAGTTGAATCTGATTTAAACTTTTTTTATTTATTATTCCGTTCCGTTCCGTTCCGCAAAGTACCAATTGCTCTGAGGAATTGGTATTTAACGGAATTGAGCGGAAACAGACATCTATAATGTAATAAAAGCAGTATGATAAAAAAATTGTCTGACACCTCTTTTTGCATGAGTGGTATGTGTTTTATATAGCATTTTCGACTTGATCAATAATAAAAAAATTAACACAAAGGCAGGTTACACAAAAAGTCTTTCTCCTTCCATTGGTAATTATATTTTCTAAAAGAGGCCTTCCACCTCTCGTTCCGACGATGATTAGAAACAGTAATCAAGTTGAATCTGATTTAAACTTTTTAAATTTATTATTCCGTTCCGTTCCGTTCCGCGGAGTACCAATTGCTCGGAGGAATTGGTATTTAACGGAATTGAACGGAAACAGACATTTATAATGCAATAAAAGCAGTATGATAAAAAAAATGTGTCTGACACCCCTTTTTGCAGAAGAAATAAGTGTTTTAGATAGCATTCCCGACCAGATAAATAATTAAGAATTTAACACAAAGGCCGGATAGACAAAAAGTCTTACTTCTTCCATTGGTAATTATATTTTTTAAAAGAGGCCTTCCACCTCTCGTTCCGACGAGGATTAGAAACAGTGATCAAGTTGAATCTGATTTAAACTTTTTAATTTATTTTTCCGTTCCGTTCCGTTCCGCAAAGTACCAATTGCTCTGAGGAATTGGTATTTAACGGAATTGAGCGGAAACAGACATCTACAATGTAATAAAAGCAGTATGATAAAAAAATTTGTCTGACACCTCTTTTGGCATGAGTGGTATGTGTTTTATATAGCATTTTCGACTTGATCAATAATAAAAAAATTAACACAAAGGCAGGTTACACAAAAAGTCTTTCTCCTTCCATTGGTAATTATATTTTCTAAAAGAGGCCTTCCACCTCTCGTTCCGACGATGATTAGAAACAGTAATCAAGTTGAATCTGATTTAAACTTTTTAAATTTATTATTCCGTTCCGTTCCGTTCCGGGGAGTACCAATTGCTCGGAGGAATTGGTATTTAACGGAATTGAACGGAAACAGACATGTATAATGCAATAAAAGCAGTATGATAAAAAAAATGTGTCTGACACCCCTTTTTGCAGAAGAAATAAGTGTTTTAGATAGCATTCCCGACCAGATAAATAATTAAGAATTTAACACAAAGGCCGGATAGACAAAAAGTCTTACTTCTTCCATTGGTAATTATATTTTTTAAAAGAGGCCTTCCACCTCTCGTTCCGACGAGGATTAGAAACAGTGATCAAGTTGAATCTGATTTAAACTTTTTAATTTATCATTCCGTTCCGTTCCGTTCCGCAAAGTACCAATTGCTCTGAGGAATTGGTATTTAACGGAATAGAACGGAAACAGACATTTATAATGTAATAAAAGCAGTATGATAAAAAAAAATGTGTCTGACACCTCTTTTTGCATGAGTGGTATGTGTTTTAGATAGCATTTTCGACTTGATCAATAATAAAAAAAATTAACACAAAGGTAGGTTACACAAAAAGTCTTTCTCCTTCCATCGGTAATTATATTTTTTAAAAGAGGCCTTCCACCTCTCGTTCCGACGAGGATTAGAAACAGAGATCAAGTTGAATCTGATTTAAACTTTTTAATTTATTATTCCGTTCCGTTCCGTTCCGCAAAGTACCAATTGCTCTGAGGAATTGGTATTTAACGGAATCGAACGGAAACAGACATCTATAATGTAATAAAAGCAGTATGATAAAAAAAAATGTCTGGGACACCTCTTTTTGCATGAGTGGTATGTGTTTTAGATAGCATTTTCGACTTGATCAATAATAAAAAATTTAACACAAAAGCAGGTTACACAAAAAGTCTTTCTCCTTCCATCGGTAATTATATTTTTTAAAAGAGGCCTTCCATCGCTCGTTCCGACGAGGATTAGAAACAGTAATCAAGTTGAATCTGATTTAAACTTTTTAATTTATTATTCCGTTCCGTTCCGTTCCGCAAAGTACCAATTGCTCTGAGGAATTGGTATTTAACGGAATCGAACGGAAACAGACATTTATAATGTTAAAACAGCAGTATGATAAAAAAAAATGTCTGACACCTCTTTTTGCATGAGTGGTTATCAATTAGCAATTAACAATACAGACACTGATCTTCTTTTTTCTCTTACAATTTTAATCTTAAAATATCTATATCAATGCACGAATTTTTACCATTTTTGAAAAATAAAAAAAGGTTTGGTCAAGGTACGAAGGTTCGATTCCTTTCCTAGGCTTAAAGCAGTATCAGCTGGTTGCAAAGAGGGCAGATTGCCTAGTGGCCCCGCCTTGACCAAATCTGTTTTTAATGCCATCAACTAGCTATGCTATCGAGATTGGTTCAATTAATGTGTTTCTTTCACAATAGATATAGAATGCAGTAGGGTTGGCTATACTTTGAAAATTTTCAATAGCTAGCTTAATACTTTTGTACATGCATTTTTTGTTACATGGTTAGTTAAGCAGAAAATGCTATTAAATATATATTGACATATCTCATGTCAAGGACCTTTTTCGCTCCATAACCCTTTTACTTATATATATATATACATATAGGATAACAAGTATTTGTTGAGTGACTGAAATTTCCCAAAATTATACAAATGTATATTTGAAATACAAATGTGGGGATCATTTAAGTTTAAGAAAATATTTATTCCATTAAAATCCATCAACAAGTTTTAAAGGTTTAAGGTGTACAGTGTGGTTTCTCCAATGATTCTCTACATATTTTTTTAATACATCAAGGATTGTTAAGATGTTATCCTCCCTCTATATATGTCCTTGGACCAACTTAAAACATTTAAAGAAAAGAAAAAACGTAGAACCCATGTTTTTATTGCTTTTCTTTAAATTAATTTAAAAGTCACAATAAACTATAATGCTTTAAAACAACCTAAAATATACCTTTAATACATGTAGCTAAATGTACATGTACATGTTTAAGACTGCCTCTAGCACAACTTATAGCAAATTTCAAAAGACAAAAAGAAATAATACATGTATTTTCGCTGGTATGCTGAAAAATAGGGTAAGTTGTGGGTAATATTTTTTTATTTATATACAAACATTTTTAGCTAATAACTACTAGCTATAGGGAACCAGTCTGACTTTAATAGAGCTGAAGGGAATCTAAGACAAATGTATTGATTATTTAGGGAATCACGGAAGCATGACTAGATCTGGCTACCTCTTACGCAGCAAATGCCCCCCCCCCCCACCCCCAATTAGAAATTCTGGAATCACTAGGTATGCACTACAAATTAGGGTTAGCTGAAACATGCTGGTATGTATTTTTTTGTATAATTGATTGGGTATTTAATGAAGGTACAATAACAATTAAGGGCATGCCTAGGCCTCATGAGGCATAATAAAGGTAGTTAGCCATTGAAATTTCAAATACAACTGCAAGAATTAACATCTACATGTTTGTTGCCTATTTGGTGCTAAAATATGGAGCTGGAATATTCATTTTCATATTTGCCTAAGCTAGCACATTTTTAATTAGCCATTGTTGTTCTCTTACATCGCTACCCTCTAACAGTGCACACACATTTTGATTTTTTTATTGTACTGAATCTGGTATTTCTGTCACTTTTGACTGAAGTTTAACCATTCCTTTTGAGAAAAAATAAGAAATAACAGATAGGGGTTAACACTGTCAAATGCCATTTCACTGATTATTCTAATATACTATCCATACAGATCTGTGTCCACACTTGTTTTATAAAGAAAATATAATTTCAACAATTACAAATTTTAAACTTTAAAACTTCAACCTTGACTAGAATTATTTAACAATAGACAAGTTACTTGTAAGCAACAGCATTTGCACACATATACATTTAATCTCTACTTTGGCAAAGTACAATAAAAATTACAAGATACAACTTGTAAAAATATAGCAACCCCATTAATGATGCTATCAACATTCATATAACAATATCAATATTAATTCAAAAATCAACCCATTTGAGGATTTACATTTTCAGAATGTCTAATCCTACAAATCATTTCAAAAATTAACCAACAAACATACATTTACTGTCAGACTACTATACTGGATTTAAAGTATAAGTTCAAGGATTCCTTATACCTCATAAAAATTTTGAAAAGCTAAATACTTAAAATACAAGCTAATTAGTGTTAGATTTTTGCTAGCACTAAAAATGGCAACTATTATTACTGGACAATCTCAGTAACAGTACCAAACAATTACTTAAGTAATTGAAATTAAAAAATATATAAAAATATTTATAATAATCAATACATTGAAAAATTATAATCTATCTTCTTGTCTTCTTCTTTAGGGGTCTTCGTATGCTGGGCTTCGCTTTTTTGTACAACAATACAGTTCACCTGGGGAAGGAATTCTACATCAGCGGGAAACAGGGACGTCTATAGGTATTGACTGGAAAATAGGTCAACTTGAGGTTTATGTTGAGAAACTGTCCAACTAACTTCAAGTAATTGAGGTATCAAATCAAGTTCTCATCATCAGAAAGAACCGGCAGCACAAAATCTAGTAGTAAATGGAAGATACAGCGGACAATGTCGGAGTTGAATAGTGGAAAATAGGATATTAAATGTGGAAATATGATGTCATGTTAAACATGTTAAAGCTGCCAGCAGAACTAAAAGGCTAATCTGCAATGGAGGAGGTTCAGGATCAGGCCTCGTCTTAGTTACTGATTCACTAAATGCTGGAATCTTAGAAACAGACATGGTATCTTTATGCTGGTCTAGTGTAGAAAATCGCCGAACACTCAAGTTTGTGGAAGTTTCATACTTAGAGTTATCTTTGACATTCACCAAATGTATAACTTCAAATTCCATTTAAACGTGCAGTACCAATAAGCGTGTTTCGATGTATGGTCACCTCCTTCATAAAAGGGTTTACAAGTGTAATTTTACTCATCACACGACCAGCAAGATCAACTAAACAGGTAGTAATTATTAGGGATGACTTCTCTATAAAATCAGCAGAAGGTTCTATCAAAAATTCTTGATGAGACAACCCACCGTCAAAATTTGTTCTCTCTATATATGCCTCCAAGATAAGCTCACTGTATCCTGGTACAACAGTACTGTCAGCTGCTACAACCTTTCTAACTTTACTAAATTCACCAATAAATTTAAATGGAATATTTTGTTCATTCCAATATTAAACTTGGTCAGCCAACCTTATTTCAGCAGGACCCTCTTTGCCCATCACAAGGATATCCAATCATAGCAAAACACTGTCCGCAATATGCGCTACCACTAACTCCATATTAAAACTAAAATTTCCAAGTCTCACTCCAAAATCAGCTGTTCCCAACTCCCTGAGTGGGTTTCCATCAGCTCCAATAAGCGAGTGTGACTGCACCAAAGGTGGCCTGACTTCTTCAGGTATTTTAAAATATAACTCTTCAGATATAAGGGTTTTGGCAGCTCCAGTATCCTCTGTAAAAATTGTGGGTACATCATTTATCATTCCATCTATATAAATGCCATCCTGTCTAGACTTCTTTTCAATCTTAAAAACTGCTTTACGTATAGATTCTTCTGTTTTGAATAAGCTCTGCATTTCAGAATCTTCAAAAATTTCAAAAATATTATCATCTTCAAGGTCTCGAGGCAAAGTTATCTCCTCTTGGACCTCAATACTTGGTTCAGCTGTATTAACAATCTCAGCTGTACTTTCTAACTCTATTGGTGGACCTAACTCCACTAAAATAAACTGTTTATCCTCCACAAAATCATTGGATATGGTACTAGGGGTATGGTTCAATACTTCAATATGGTCCATTTTAGGCTGGGTCTCTGCCATACAGTTTTTAACTTTAATACTAGGGATATGGTTCAAAACTTCAATATGGGCCATTTCAGGCTGGGTTACTGCCATACATTTTTCAACTTTAATACTAGGGATATGGTCCAATACTTCAATATGGGCCATTTCAGGCTGGGTCTCTGCCATACAATTCTCAACTTGATGCGTCAATACATTATGATCATCATACATTTTAATTTGGGGTTTCTTGAGTCCTTCATCAACAAAAGAAATCTTACTTGATTCATTAACATTAACAAAATAAATATTCTGGCCATTTTCATGTTCATCATTGGTCTCCTCTCGGCACATAGAATTGACCGTCTTCAGTTTAAAGGATCTGGACCATTCTCAAAATCAGGGGCATTCGGATTCAAACTGGTATCAGGTCCAAAATTACCATTTCTTGGCCTTGGCTGGAAAAGAGCAGGTAGATTCTGGTTAAAAGATGCCGGTCTGTCGTTTCCATTTTGGTTAGGGGCATCCCTAAATCTCCTAGGCAGGGGACATAGCCTGACAAAATGACCAACTTGATCACAATTATAACATCTCTGAGGTCTGGGATCAAATGGTCTCGGTATAGAATCTTGCTGCTTGATCTGACGAATGGGCTTTCGGTTAACCTGGTTGAAACCTTTGGAGAAATTAAAGTCTTCGTTAGGGTAGCGACAAGTTTCTTGGTTGTGTACAGTAAAATACACGGCTTCTTCTATGGAGCTGGGCTCTTTATTCAGTTCCACATGTATCCTGGCTCTCGCATCTAGAAGCCCTATAAGGAAAGTCCTTAGTAAGTCTTCCTGTCTGGTCCTTTTGTCTCGGTGGGGGTAACCTTTGTCATAAAGCATTTTCAATTCAGCGGCAAGATTCTGTACTGACTCATCATTATGCTGCCTTCTACCATAGAACCTAGAAATATAAATTTTGGTTGTATCTATCTCTCCAAATCTATTTTCTAATTCTTTAACCAGTTTTCTGTAAGATTGGGTAACTTTGCTAGACAACTGGTCGTAGACAAAGTCACCGGCTGTCCCCTGCAATCTAGGTAATAATTCAGCCAACTTCTCTTTCTTGGACCAGCTGAACAGGTTGGCAACAGCTTCAAACCTGTTGAACCAAA
Source organism: Mytilus edulis (assembly GCA_019925275.1). NCBI lineage: Eukaryota > Metazoa > Mollusca > Bivalvia > Mytilida > Mytilidae > Mytilus > Mytilus edulis. The sequence goes on along the minus strand of CM034356.1, from coordinate 2,330,641 downwards.
CCTTCCACTTTTCTTTTCCCGTAAAAATGGGTAGTCTATTACTATTCTGTTGTTTACTTTTGGAGACCCTGGGGCTCCTTTCTTCATCACTGCTGAACTCAGAGTCACTGTCTCTAGAACAAATACTAGACGAGCCAACATGGAGGTTTCGCTTACTTCTTCTTTGGGATTTTATAGCTGATTGGAAAGAGAACCTGCTTCTGTGGCTCTTCCTTGTCAGTTGCCTTACGGTACCTTGCCTTACTGGGGAACTTGCTTGGCCCTGCAAACTGGAAATTATTGTTTCTGTTTCTCATGACCTGTACTATTTCTGTCCCCATAGCTCTCATGACACTTGTGATACCTTCCAGGATTTCCATACTTTTAGTTCTTTTGGATCTGTCTGGGCTCTCTAGTACACCGTGTAGGGTAGGGGAGGATGGCATAGCTTCTCTGAACGTTGTGGACTGCAACCTCAGATTTCTAGCTGTTCTTGTTTTCTTTCTCAAATACAGCATAGGACCACTCTGGCTTGTGGTTGGTCTTTGAATGACTGTGGTATCTGCTGTACACTCATCAGATGACTCAAAATCTTCACTGTATTCAGTATTTATCTCTGTGTCGTAGGTGTTTTCACCACTGTAGTCTCTGGTTGATCTTGTTTTCACCATCTCTGTTTATTCGTATTACTATTTCAAGGTATGGGTTCGTATCACTGGATACTCGGGTAACTGTTGAGTATCCCACCGCTGCCACCAATGTAATAACTGGCCAAACGGGTGTCTTTTACTTTGCTGCCACCACCTGTGTTTCAGGTACACAGGAAACCTCAATAGACTAGAATAACTAGTCTAAAACAAAACAGAGAATGGGTTAAACGCGGGTGTACTTTATATTCGGAAGTTATTATCTAAGGTGGAAGAGTTTTAATTAGGTTAAAGGGATCAAAACACCTCACTATTTTTAATCTCAAGAATTAAACATATAAATACTTAAATCGGGGGAGGAGACGAACATTTGTGTAGTTCTTGCACCCGTTCATCAGGGGCTCTTCCTACCTTGTCAGTCTTTGAGAGACGTTGCTTTATTTTCAGTTAGTCATCATATTTAGCAAACGCTGGTATTTTATCATGTATTTCATGAGATTTTAAGCAGTTTTACTGCAATTTAAAACATTTGGCTTTTTAAATACACATTTGTGTAGTTCTTTCAATTGTTTGTGCAGTTAATTTATCTAAATTACCAAATATTTGGACTTGTTTAGATCAGAATCAAAAATGAAGTTAATATAATTGTACAAGTACATATAAATAGCTGGTCTATTTATTCAGGATAGCTTTCATTTGCTAACCTGTTTCATTGAGGTAAACAGATTAAAATTACATGCCTTCTCTATTCCCATTTTCCCCTCCCATTTTGTTAAGGACATTTTGTTAAGTATCCTGTTTGCTGAGATTTTCCAGCATTCAGAGAGAATATTTGTAAATTCTGAATATTTGTTAGGTTAGGAATTGTAAGAAGCTAGAATAATTAAACTTCTTTTTAAATACTCTCAATCTTAGTGATTGATGTTTGTCTTCCTGTGCTTTCTCCAGGAGGTTTAAGTCTAGTAAATAATATAACAAAGTACTGTTTTTAATGAGTAATGTATTAGAAGATAATAGTTATATTTAAAACATAGATATGATATATAAATTATTAGTAAGTTGGTTGAACACTGTGGCAAAATAACTGGATACATATATTCTGAAAAGTAGCTAAACTGTAATTTGTTACTCTGTGATACTTATATAAATTATATGAAAGGGTTTACGTTTAATACACAATTATGCTCGTAAATATCTTGTTTATTTGTCAGTAAACTTACACGATAATAGTCCAGTCTGGTCTCTGGTTGTTGATGTCATAACACTGTCTCATGAGAGAATAGATCCTCTTGCTATGCATAGACGAGAGACTATTTGATTGTCAGACAGTTTTAGACTAGTTATTCTAGTCTATTGAGGTTTCCTGTGTACCTGAAACACAGGTGGTGGCAGCAAAGTAAAAGACACCCGTTTGGCCAGTTATTACATTATCTGTTGCATTTGACACTATCGACCATACAATACTTCTCAATCGTTGAGAGTTTTCATTTGGGATAACTGATGAGGCACTGTTGTGGTTGAAATCATATTTGACAGATACATGAGATAGAACTCAGCGTGTTTCTATCGGATCGGTACAATCGGATGATATCAAACTCGGCTTTGGTGTACCACAAGGCTCTGTGTTGGGACCAAAACTTTTCTGTATGCTTGCCAAACCAGTCGGAGAAATTTGAAGGCGACATGGGATGTCTTACCATTCATACGCTGACGACCCGCAAGTGTATCAAGTCATTAAACCTCTTGGAGACTGGTATGACCTCTCCAATCGTCTTGAGAATTGTTTGTCGGATATCAGTGCATGGATGAGTATCAAATTAAACCAAGACAAAACCGAGTTAAATGTGTTTGCACCAAAACAACAACTAAAGCAACTATCCAGTTTCCAACTAACATTCGATGGAACTATATTGACTGATGCTTCTTGTGTGAAAAATCTTGGATTTTGTTTTGACAAAACACTCAGCATGGAACAAAAAGCTAGTGCAACGACAAAAGCATGTTTTCATCAGATACGAAATATTGGTCGCAGTAGATCCCTGATTACAGATGAGGCATGTAAGACTCTAGTGTGCTCACTCGTTACATCGTGACTAGATTATGGTAATGCGCTGTTATATGGAACAAATAGCTGTGTAATAACAAAACTATAGCGTGTGCAAAATACAGCACCACGGCTAATAACGCGCAAGAGAAAATACGATTCAATAACACCTGTTCTCATTTCATTGTACTGGTTACCGGTTCATTTTCGTTGTCAGTACAAACTCCTGCTGTACATTTTTAAAGCAATTCATGGCAAGGCACCACCATACCTACAGGAATTAGTTGAACATTACAAACCTTGTAGAGCCCTGCGATCGAAGAAAAGCATACTGTTACGACTACCAAACGATGTTAGGACAACACGCTATGGTGAAGGACGGTTCGATATTGCCGCACCAACTCTTTGGAACAGCTTACCTTCATCCTTACGAAATGAACAATCTCTTGACGCTTTTAAAAAGGATCTTAAGACATATTTTTTCCGAAGTGCTTTCATTAATTTTTTGTAAATTTTTTAATTTATGAACAATTTGTTTTACCAGTTGATTGTATTGTGAACTTTTACTTACTAATTTTTAATACTTGAGTCACTGTGGTTTAATGATAATCATTATTTTAAATTTATACAGAGCAAATTTTAAATCATATTTATTAAACTTCTATTTTTATTTTTTTGAAACTTTTTACTTTTCTTTCATTTTGATTAATTTTAAATTTTTGATATTTTTTGTGTTGGTTATACATTCTTTTTTTTATTCTATTTAAACGACAATCAATGTTTTCATTTTACACGCCACTGCTCAGAAATTGTATTTATGTGATTGTATATTTTGCTTTTACCTTATGTATCTTATTTTTTTATTCATGTTAGGCGCTTAGTGTAATTTTTCAAATTATATAATGCGCTATATAAATATTGTATAATAATAATAATAATAATAAGATGTTGTTGCAGAAAAATATTCATTTCAACACAATTATTTAAGTTGTATAACGTAGAATAGGTTTTGTTTCTTCATATTGAACTGAATACCACTATGATGCATTCTTTATGCGAGTCATGTTTACTGTCGAATAATGAAACTATTCTTTCATTTTCACCGTAGAGCGATTCATTATTATTGTATATGCGGAGCACTTTCACTGTATGATTTATTATTATTTTTGTTATCTATTACAGCGTATGTTTTTAAACATGTAAAGCAAGACTTTAGTTAGCGTGCTTGCTTTGGTTTTTTTTATATTGTACAATCATTATGATAACACCCAATTTAATTCAAATATAATAATATATAAATACAGGTTAAACTATGCCGATACATATTGTTTAAAGATGCCAATCATATTTACAAAGTTTGTATAAACAATTATACACGTTTCGTCCCCGAGGGTATCACCAGCCCAGTAGTCAGCACTTCTGTGTTGACATGAATATCAATTATATGGTAATTTTTATAAATTTTCTGTTACAAAACTTTGATTTTTTCGAAAAACTAAGGATTTTCTTACCCCAGGAGTAGATTACCTTAGCCGTATTTGGCACAACTTTTTGGAATTTTGGGTCCTCAATGCTCTTCAAATTTGTATTTGTTTGGCTTTTTAAACATTTTGAACTGAGCGTCACTGATGAGTCTTATGTAGACGAAACGCGCATCTGGCGTATAAAATTATAATCCTGCTACTTTTGATACTATATACAAACAAAGCAAGCAAGTCACCAAAGTTTTGCTTTACATCCATTATGAAATTAGCTGTAAAGCCTTAATTTAGCCGACATGCTCAAACAATAGTGTAAAGTAAGATCAAAATTAACTTACGGAGGAAAGTTTGGTTTTTAAACACTCTAAATAAATTCAAAAGAAATAACATTTACTTCAAATTTATTCCATTTAATTTCTTATAAATCGTATAGGGATCTTTATCCTTGTTTTTTTTTATCCATTTCCATATCCTTGTTTTTTTTATCCATTTCCGTGACACTTCACCACTAATTACGTACATCTTGATATAGATTGAATCGTTGGTTTTCCCGTTTAAAAGGTTTAATACTGGGGCCCTTTATAACTTGCTGTTCGGTGTGAGCCAAGACTCCATGTTGAAGACCGTATTTTGACGTATAAAGGTATACTTTTATAAAGTGTGACTCGGATGGAGAGTTGTCTCATTGTCACATTTGAAATCTTATCTATCTATGGCTCAAACCGAAACGAGACAGGATAAAAAACACATTTTTTTAATAAATGTATAATGGGCTTAATATGAGTCAGAAAAGAGTAGAATTGTGGGTCACGCTGGGGTATAAGCGTGACGCGGAATTGCCGATTTTTTGTAAGCGTGACACGTGAAAGTCAAATGATTGTGTCGTCAGAAAGAGAAATAAAGTATAGCGGGACACGGAAAATTAAAAAAAATGAGAACTGCATAGTATAAGCGAGATACGGGAATCTGACAAAGCAGTAAACGGGATCAGGGATCAGCCTCCCCCCAAATGAGACCCCAGAATAAGATATTTATTTATCTTCATCCTATTGTTACAGTCATGCCTTCAATAACAAATGTATCCCATGCATGCATTTTAATATTTTTTGTCCCTTTTTCAATTTTGTGGTCTCCAAATTTATAGACAAAAGTCCTTAATGATATTTGGGGTTCTTTGACATGCTGAATCTAACCGTGTATTCAGTTTGGGGATTTGTTTGCCAAGTTACCGAAATAGCCCACATAGAGGTCCAAAGGGTCTAAGATCATCAAACATGAATTGTAGCATGCATGTCGTGTACAAGTACCCAAAATGTGCATTGTTTGACCTCTGTGGTAGTATTCGCTCGCGGATATACATTTTCATAAGTAGGGGCCAATGACTGTCTAAGAGGGGGCCCGCTTCAGTGATTCCATATAAAAGTAACCAAATGTTTCCCCCAAAAGAGGGCAACCCCCTAAACACCCCCTCCCACCCCCTTAATCCTTCTCTGGTATCGAGCTGTGCATTACGGATCATTTGTTTTTGTATCAAGGGTGCTCCACGTCACGTACCAATGCAAACAAAAAAGTTCGCCCACACACCTTACATTTCATGTTTTAATGACTATGGATTATTTATGTCACATACCGTTTCACCTAATACAGTAAAAATCATGCAAGCAACAATCGAGTCAAGAACATTTATTCTACCAAAAACTGTCTTTTTCAGAATATGGAAATTGAAGCAGTTGAGGGTACAACTTGGAAAGATAAACTTTTATAAGCTTTATGTCACCATTGCGTTTCAAGATGCATATTTCTCTGTTCGCAAGTGTATGTATTGCGTTGAAGATAACGTCCTCAAATGTACTCATCTCTATTGTACACAGACTGCACTTAAACTCTGCCATATCAATCTTTGACTTCAAAAAAATACAGAAACATCTTCTTTTTTTTTCAAATCAAGGAAAAACGTAATTTGAAGAATACAATATGACAGTTTGAGAAGCGTTTTTGTTACAAGTTTGTAAAGCTACATGTATATATTTGATAAAGAACGAATGGTGAGTTTGTATTTCAATTTGAAAATACATTTATCATAGATTCTAAAGTCACAAACTAAGTTTTTTCATTTGTTTCAAGTGCATCTATCACATAATTCTACAATAAAAATTCCTCGCATCTTCGAAAATTCCAAATCAGAAATGACTGCACTAATAGTGATAATTCATCGCATCTATAGTTAAAATGGATCGCTTTCAATAATCGATATGCTATATTATGTTGCTTTTATAACACTTATTTCAACTTTAATGTTATGTTTGTACATAATATAGACATATCACAATGAAAATATGTAAAAACTTTCCTTCAAATCAATTAATTTGGTATTTTCAAACGCAAACAAATACAGTTTTCCCATGATCCTTTATTCTACAATAGACATACCCGCATATGACAGTGAAAATGAACTAGCTGGATTCGCACTTTACATACACTGTACTCGATAAATGTTAAATTATGTTAAGTGCGAATTCCTTTGCAATGCAATTAGGTAATTTAACTGTCCAATTGTTGAGTACATGCAGTTGCGCATTAGGTAAATCTCATTTGTTAGGCTTAGGATTATTTTAAAATGTGTTTTGTTACATAATAAGTGATAAGTTTTCAATGTTTATTACTGAATGATTTATAAATTTGTAACAGTATGCCCATTTAATCCAATACTATTCCAAAAGAAGTAAGTGCATTAACTCTGCAAACATTTGCCTATAAATACGAATATATGTTAGATGAGTTCTATGAGTTATCTGCATCTCATATTGTGTTTTATTATGGTCGACTATAAATATCCTTGCACGTTCGTATCAAAAGTAAAATCACAAAAATACTGAACTCAGAGGAAAATAAAATTATTAAAGTTCTCAAAGTTAATTTCTTGATTACTGAACACTAGTTCAAGTTCTTATTTAATAGCTTTGTCAACAGAGTGCTGCTGGTTTATAAAAAAACGAATAGTTTAAAAGAAAACTTTCCTCGGACTCTATTTGGAAGACTTGACATTAAAATTTGTTTTTATCTATCTAATAAAATGAGAAAAAAACAGTATTCTTTTCAGTAACAAATGTTGTTGTTTTTTAGCTCGGGTATATAGACACATGCTTAGAATCATTTATGTATTTACTTTAGTAAAGCAAACACATTTGTATAACCAAATTTAAAAAAAAAGTTTAATCTTTCATTTTTGCAATCATTGTTATATTATAGTTCGTTTCTGTGTGTGTGTTACATTTCAGTGTTGTGTTTTTGTTGTGTTGTAGTTCTCCTCTTATATTTGATGTGTTTCCCTCAGTTTTCGTTTATAACCCGGATTTGTTTTTCTCTCAATCGATTTATAAATTTCGAACAGCGGTATACTACTGTTGCCTTTTTAAGAGCCTTGATGGACGAGTTGCCAGTCAAATTGACTTCATTTTGAACAAATGCTGCTGATTTATGTTTGAAGAAAATAAAACCGGTTATAATTTTAGTTGGCAAATTTTTTTAGGAGTATAGGAAGATTAAGTATCTATGAAAAAAGAAATTAACTTATTTATTTGTCTTTTAGATCTCACAAAAAAACATTTACTATGAGAACATATTTTATATCCGACTATCCTCATATCACAGTTACAGATAACCATACAGAAATATTGTATTAACTCCGAACTATGAAAATTGATTTGAAATACAATGAACATATTTGAATATTTGTTGAAATAGTTTGGTGTTGTGTAATTGACTTCGTATAACCTCTTTGTTTGAGTACCATGTACAATGTACGTACTGTCTGGTGAAATTTGTTGTACATATTTGGATAAAATGTTAAAATAGAAAAAGTCGTCGAACTACGGTATCACTAGCCTATCAACCCTGATTTTATGAGTTTGAATACAGGACGTAGATGGTGCACTCAACTCCAATCTGAAATAATTAGAATTGCCATTTTTCAACCCTGTGAATGTGATGATAGTGGCCGACTTTTTTGGTGCTGGTATGACACAGAATCTATGGAGAACCATCTGTAAGACGTTCAGAAAATACAAATCTTGGAATAATCATTTTCAGATATATAATTGATGTCCTGTAGGCTGTAACTCAATAATCCACAGCCCAATGATTGCTTTCACCTCATTTATGACATTGAACTCAAGTTTAAGGATATTACAGAAATAAACAGTTCTACTGTATATCTTTTCTATTGTAAACTTCTCGTTTTACACTAGTGGCGCTCGAATCAAAAATGCTTAGAGGTCAAAGAGCAACCAATATAAACCAAGTTTTCAAGGCAAAAGCGCAATTGTAATTCAGTGGTTGTCGTTTGTTTATGTGTTACATATTTGTTTTTTCGTTCATTTTTTTACATAAATAAGGCCATTAGTTTTCTCGTTTGAATTGTTTTACATTGTCGAATCGGGGCTTTTTATAGCTGACTATGAGGTATGGGCTTTGCTCATTGATGAAGGCTGTACGGTGACCTATAGTTGTTAATGACTGTGACATTTTTGTCTTTTGTGGATAGTTGTCTCATTGGCAATCATACCACATCTTCTTTTTTATAATTTCGTGAATGTTATGAATAATATTGTAAACTACTTCTTGTTCGGCCCAAAACAAACAATTCTCATTTGAATGATCTAAAAATATCAATTTCCGCAATCATTCACATTTTGTGTTCAACAGACTATAGATGAGATATTTTATTAAAAAAAAAATGAAAACAGATCTAGATCTATCGAAATATCCGTAACTACACGTGCTCGTCTATCTATTAAAATATAAATATCAACTAGAAGTTCGTTATTAGAAATAAGTTAAATCAGCAAATGCTATATAACCAAAATCCCTAGTTGACTAAACAACTTCAAAGTTACCGTATTGGGAAATGTAGAATTATTGGTCTTATTGATTTATAACACCATCAAAGGAAATACTTTCTTGTGAAAAAGACATAGACTTTGGATTCAGTAATTTTTTTTAGCGAACACTGTTAAATCAACAATATGTCAAGTAGCAGCTTTTAAAATAAATGATGATGCAGCCCTGATTCCAATAAAGACCTAAGAAAGTTTAAAGTCTTTGTGTTGATATAAAAGTATTCATTCTCCTTCTAAAATCTAGTTTGAAACTGATTCAAATTAAGGGAGGGAAATATTTATATACAAGTACATGTAGGTAATATGTTTTCATACGGAAGTATAAATGTTAACATAAAAGTTATTTCCTGAATACGAAGTATCTACACTAACTGTCATTACAGTAATGAATACAGAAGTTCATGATGAGACGATTTTTCTTACTTCTTAATTTGTTGTTTGTGAGCAGATACTCGTTAACATTGGGATCATCTGGTAAGATTGTCTTCATTATATTTCCATCTTTATGAATATAAGTGAGGGTGTTACTTTGTGGCTTGAGAGCTGCCATGCTTAACGAAAGTTTTTAGAATTTCTTAATTGCTTTGAATTTTTCAAATGTCATGTCCTTTCTTGAACAGCCTCGTTTCACAGATGATATGGAATATGTTCCTTACGTCGTTACTACAATCCCCTCCCCTTGTCATGAAAGTGACATAGTTCATTAAACTATTTACCGGATTTGTATTAACATTAGCAACACGATGGGTGCCCCATGTGGAGCAGAATCTGCTACCCCTTCCTGAGTACCTGAGATCACCCCCAGTTTATGTTGGGGTTCGTGTTGCTTAGTCTTTAGTTGTCTATTTTGTGTCATATGTACTATTTGTTGTCTGCTTGTCTTTTTCATGTTTAGCCATGGAGCTGTCAGTTTATTTTAGATCTATGAGTTTAAACTGTTTCTCTGATAGATTTCGCCCCTCTTGCGTAACACTTGTGTTCACTCAAGTTTTTTTGTTTTGGGTTTGTGTTTAGAGTTTTTCTTCGCAGTCTTTCGTTGATTGCTGTATGACTGGTCATTGTATTTTTCTTTGACAATCAAGAAGGCAGTTTTTCCTCAATTTTTATACTAAGCAATATATATAAAGGCAACAGTATTAACCGCTGTTCAAAACTCATAAATCCATGGACAAAAACCAAAATCGGGGTAACAAACTAAAATCGAGGGAAACATATACTACTGTTGCTTTAATTTGATTGCGTTCTTATCCTCTTGGAAATGTTCAACGACTTCCCAAACAATTTAACTAGTCAAATGTTTGTATTGATATAAAAACAAAACTAATACTTGACCTTCTAACTGACAAAAGACGAAGTATACATCCTTGTTCTTTATTTTCACTTTCAGATATATTTATGATGTTGAGTACCACTATAACCTATATCGTAGTGTATGCTTGTATCATAAGCATCGTAGTGAAATTTTTTAGGGGACCACCGAAACAAAAGTGATCTGTTTTAAATCTCCAGCTTTTTTTTATTCCTCAAAAGAGGGACGAAATACACCAAAGGGACAGTCAAACTCATAAATCTAAAACAAAAAAAAACAAACAGAAAAACAATAGTACACATGACACAACATAGAAAACTACAAAATAAACAACACGAACCCCAACAAAAACTAGGGGTGATCTCAGGTGCTCCGGAAGGGTAAGCAGATCCTGCTCCACATGCGGCACCCGTCGTGTTGCTTATGTGATTACAAATCCGGTAAATAGTCTAATTCGGTAGGTCAAATTCATGAAAGGGAAGGGGATTATAGTTACGACGTAAGGAACATATCCGACATCATTTGTGAAACGGTTATTCCATAACGGTCAACCAACTCGTTATGGCGTCCGTAAATTTACGAAGGGATGATTTCAATTTCACCATTTGGAACTCTTGGTTTAATAGCTTCCTTGTGAGCAGTAACCCACTATCAAGAAAATCATGGTTGGAAATGCAAGCACGGGAATATCGTATCAATTGGGAGATATATACCCCGTATGCAGGTGCTGCTGGAATGTTGCTACTAAGAAATGGAAAGTTCACAATTGGAAAGCTGAAATCATCTCTTTTGTCGTAAAGTTCTGTCTTCAACCGACCCTCATTGTCAATTTATAGATGTAAGTCCAGATATGAAGCCGACTTAACTGTATCTGTAGTTTCCTGTATCTCCAATTCGATGAGATAGATGCGTTCCACATAGTCACCAAATTTTGAAATGTTTAGTGAAAGAACGTCATCTATATAGCGGAAAGTAGAGTTAAAGGATATTGCTTACTTCTTATCTTTCTTCCTAAGAAGTTCCTGCATGAAGTCAGCCTCATAATAATAAAGAAACAAGTCAGCAAGTAGAAGGGGTACAGTTTGTTCCAATTTGGATGCCGACAGTCTGTTGAAAAACACGTCCTCCGAACGTAACACATATGTTGTCATTCAAGAAATTAAGCATCTTGATAATATCGGTTTCAGAGAATTTTTTGTTTGAATCAAACTATGATCTATGATAACGATGACCATTTCAGTTTTTCAAAGTCAATTTCCCGAACCTTCACAGTATAATATATCATCTGTCCTATTGATGGAGGTTTGAACATATTAATATAGACACTAAGCGCCTGCATGTTTTTATGTACAAACTTCCTTTACAGGGATTTTTTCTAAAAACAGACACTATCCAAGTAAGGATATCATGAAGCGTGACATTGCACGATTAAGTCTTACAGCATTGCCACAAATATTTTGGCTGATATGATGTGTCTGTGTTTACTACTGTGACATTATTACTGAGACACGTGTGACCTGGTGCTCCTTTCATACCAAACAATGCTCACATGATGAATCCAGTCCCCCTGCATTTAGAGTTAAGGCAAAGATTTATGTCCTTAATTAATGTATGAGGCCTTTACATTTATTCTCAAATATATTTATAGATTAGTACAAACCTGAAACAATTTTTGATACACAATATGTATAGGTTCTCATTACAGTTATCTAAAGCATTTTGATTGAATTAAGCCATTTTAATTGATATTTTCAACATGTATCTTTCTATGTTGTGATGTGTTACACTAATGTTTTGTCATGCAAGCTCGTCTTCTGTTGTTATCATATTTTTTTTAACTTAACACCACAAACAATATTTTGAAAACTAAGAAGATTTGATGAACGGTAAAAAGTAAAATTACAAAAATACTGAACTTAGAGGAAAATCAATTCGGAAAGTCCATAATCACATGGCAAAATCATATTACAAAACGCATAAAAAAAGATTGGACAAGAACTGTCATAAAATAGTTCTGTACATAACAATTATAGTGGACGTGTGCAAACTATATTTGTTATCAGTTATCTTTTATCTATTGTCAAAAAGGTCGTTTAACAAATAGTAAGATAAACGTCCGAGGAAGTAATACAACACGTTGCCAATATTATGACACTTAGTACGCCTTGCAATTTTCTTTCGCAATAAATTTTATGTCCTTAGAGTTTTATTTTATCATACTTGAATGAATTTAAAATAATAGACCTTTTAAATATCTGAAGATATTGATAGGGACAGATATAGGAAATTACATATGCATGATTCAAATGAATACATATACAATACGTACTAATATGGTATCTAAGATTAATACAGCAGGTACTACATTGAATGAATAAGAATTGAACCATCATAAAGGCTGGCGTAGACCCCCATCTTAATTATATATAATTTAAAACGATGATTTATTATATACATTATACACATAGATATGGATTCAGGATGATTATCATCTTGGTGTAAGTTTCTACGAGAGTGAATACTATAATTAAAACTTTTAAACTTAAAAATCATGAATGTTAGAACTTAAACATCATTGTTGCTTGAACTAATGCACCGAAACAAATTGAAGCAAATTTTAACATGTGAGATCAGGAGAAATAATAATCAATCACATGCGTGTTTTAATAGGCTTTATCAGTAAAAATGTTCTCAATAAGCTATAAATTAAAGAGCTTCAAATATTCCTTTCTTCTTCTGATTGTCGACAAAAAATGTTGACATATATAAATCCTCATACCAAAAAACCACAATACTTTTACAGATCTTTGAAACTTTTGAATACTGTCCCTTTGGTATCTTTCGCCCCTCTTGAATACAGATACATAGTCTGCTTACATACTGTCTCAATTCATTTGTGACACAGTCTCAACGACATTATATCGTGTGATTAAATATTTATAATATCGAGTTTGAAATATTTAAAACTCTTGGCCCTCCTCTCTATCGTTTGTATTTATTACCTTAGTTGACTTGAGAAGATATAAAAATGTTGTTACAATATTTTCTTTTATCTTTTAATTCATATAGATACCAATACCAAATCAACCACCACTCTTTCATATGGATATGAAAGTAAATATACAACAAAAGGTATATATTTACATAATTTACTGATAAATATAAATAAAATCATCAAATATACTAAACTTAAAACAAATCGGACATCAGACACGCTTTTCATATACGAATAAAATTGAGAATGGAAATGAGCTCATTATTGAATATTTAACACTTTACGAATAGGCAATAATAAGCTTTAACGGTAAAAACAATTTCAGTTGGCAGTCAAGACATTTGTCACTATGGCTTGTTTGAAAAAAATAGTTGCCTGCGACGTTGTCAAGGGTTACGTTTATAAGCGAATTCATACAGAACGTCATAATATGGTACAACGTAGTCACTTAATTACTTTTATACACCTATGTTGTACCATATTATGAATAACGTTAAGCATTTAATAACGTTGGGACCTAATAGACGTTGCTTCTGACGATGTCACAAGCAACCGTATCAATGAATATCTGTGAAACTGTGAAACCAATAAGAAAATATATGGAAAATATTTTAGAACAATTTTATAGCTTAAAGACAAAATGTGATTGTTCATATTCATATACGTTGAAAAATAACCCTGTTCAATTTCCCCAAAACGTGACCTACCAAATTAAGCTTCTTACCTGATTTGTACTTTCATAATCAACAAGACGGTGCTACATGTGATGCGGGATCTGGTTACCTTTCATACGCACCTGCAATCATCCCAGTTTGTGATGGAGTTCGGATGGCTTAATCATTAGTTTTCTATGCTGTGGTGTTTTATACTATTGTTTGTTTGTCTTTTTTTTGCCATGGCGTTGTCAGATTATTTTCGAGTATGAGTTTGAATGTTCCTTTTGTATTTTCGCCTCTCTTTTATGGCAAATAACAAAAACATACAAATAATTTATCAAGTTCCTTGGTTAAGTGTAAGGTAGAACATTTTAATAATTTTTGAAGAAAAAACTCATACGTTTTTAAAAAGAAAAGCGATGTTTTTATGTGACGACTCATAATTTCAATTAACATAGATCTATAGGTATAAATTGTAATTTCAAATTGTACAAAAATTAACATATTAAGTAAAACATGTAAAAACGCATTTATTGTTAAACTGATTTAGTAGGATTTCAATGAGTTTAGATATATAAAATTGAGAATGAAAATGGGGAATGTGTAAAAGAGACAACAACCCAACCCTAGAACAGACAGCAGCAGAAGGTCACCAACAGATCTTCAATGCAGCGAGAAACTCCCGCACCCGGAGGCGTCCTTCAGCTGGCTGCTAAATAAATATATATACAAGTTCAGTGATAATAGACGTCATACTCAACTCCAAATTGTGAAACAGAAACTTAAAAGTCATACAAGACTAACAAAGGCCAGAGGCTCCTGACTTGGGACAGGCGCAAAAATGTCGGTATAGTTTGCTGTTCTAAAATGATTTTCTGTTTCAAAATAATTTGTTGCGTATTATTTGTGAAAAATAGATTTATCGGCAACGCATACTGAATAAATTTCTATTGTCCCATTTGAAAAACTGTAAACCCATAGACATGATTTGAGTTCATTGTAGGAAACAGTAATAATATAAATAAACATATATATAAATAGGGTAATTTGAAGTAGTTTTGCATTGGTCTCTATAAAAACTATGTAATTATTTGGCCGGGAAGCTTTGTTTTTTACTTTATATTTTGTTTATTTCATAGATCTTAGATGACAATTTGAACATTGAAAGACTAATCTTAGTCCTAACCCAAAAATCAAAGAATTATCCGTGTACTTATTTCTAATTTTCATTTACTAATAACTGGTTAGGGTATTCGTTCAGCAAGTGATTTTTTTCGTTATATATACACATATCTCTTTTCAGTTCTATGTCAAGGAGAAACATTGAATATTACATGTCCTCTCAATTTTGTCGTGGTGTTTGATTATGCCAACTTTGGTCGTCGGCCTTCAGATACTAAGCGATGTAGCGAGTTTTGGGGTATTGAGAGTATTAAATGCGACAACTACCAGAAAACACTTGCAGTAGTTGATGTTGAATGTCGTGAAGTACGAAAATGTATCCTTCTAGTGAACAAATCAATATTTGGAAATCCATGTGTCGGTATATCAAAGTACCTGGATGTTAAATATCACTGTCAACAAAGAGTTAAACGTGGTTTGTAAAGATTTATTTAGTCTGTTGCATTTATGAGAACGAGACGTTCTGGTCTTTTTTTTTTAATGAAATAGACTCATCAAAGGCGACATATCCCTTATCAATATTTCAAAGAGGATTGAATATATAGATACGGTAAAACAACACTCGGTTTCTTAATTTATCTTTTCTTCAATGAATATGTATGTAAGGTAAAAATCCAAATAAAAACCGATCAAGATCAAATATATAGAAAACAATATATATACATATATAATAATATATCTAATAATCGATCACAATTGACTTTATATTATTAGACTTAGAGCGTCCTTGAAGATGTAGTATCCAGAATAACGTTTCAAACACCCGAAATTTATACAGTGCTGTTTTCTTTTTCCCGATCGATTTCACTCATCATGGAAGATATTCATGATATTTAGGATAAACAATTATAGTGCATATAACAACATAAACGTTGTCACCTGAAATTCACCTTAGAAACACACTACACAACAAGGAAAATAACGTAAAAAAAAGTGTACCGCATAAATGAATATTAAAACGTGTCCGTTATTTAAAAAAAATAAAAATAATCATCTGTTTAAAATTGGTTTATCTTTCGAGAGTTTGCATGCTTTCATTGTAAAAAACACACAGAACTGGGGGATGTTATATGTTGTTCCATAAGAACCCTGATATATTTAAAATCGTGAAAAATTTAATTGTATTCACCAAATGATATCTGTATATACGTTTGAGGAGGTCACTTAAAATAAAATTTTATCTTGAATTTTTGGCTTTGTTTAAAATAAAAATTGAAACCCTCAGGAGGGTTTTCACAAATTCAAACCCTTGGTCGTCTACTTTTTGTTTTACGGAAGGGGTATGGTACCGCTCAGGAACCAAATATTAGCTTACAATTCTTTTTCAAAGAAATCGAAAGTCGCGTATCGTTAATTTTATTTTATTATCAATCGCTTTTTCATTCCTGAGATTGAATGTTGATTTGTATAAGTACAACTATAGGTCTTGTTGTTTCTTGGTTGATAGCTCGACATATATATGTGTTCATACCTAAGTGTTTTCTTACGTTTTGGTTGTTTCACAAAATAAGGTATTTGATACAAGTGAGAGTTTAGATAGCTATAAAACCAAGTTTAATCCACCATTTTATATTTAAGAAAATACCTGTAATAAAAGTTATCAAAGGTACCAGGATTATAATTAAGTGCGTCAGACGCGCGTTTCGTCTACATAAGACTCATCAGTGACGCTCATATCAAAAAAATTATTAAACCAAACAAATTAAAAGTTGAAGAGCATTGAGGATCCGAAATTCCAAAAAGTTGTGCCAAATACCGCTGAGGTAATCTATGCCTGAGAAAAGAAAAGCGTTAGTTTTTTCGAAAAATCTCAAAGTTTATAAATAGGAAATTTGTAAATATAACCACATTATTGATATTCATGTCAACACCGAAGTGTTGACTACTGGACTGGTGATACCCTCGAGGACGAAACGTCCACCAGTAGTGGCATCAACCTAGTGGTGTAAATAGTTATCAAAGGTATCAGGGTTATAATGTTGTACGCCAGACGCGAGTTTCGTCTACATAACACTCATCAGTGACACTCATATCAAAATTTTTAATAAGCCAGAGAGGAAAAAGTTGTAGAGCATTGAGGATTCAAAATTCGAAAAAGTTGTGCCAAATACGGCTAAGGTTATCTATGCCTGGGAAAATAAAGTCCTTAGTTTTTTGAAAAACTTAAAGTTTTATAAACAGGAAATTTGTTAAAATGACCACATTATTGATATTCATGTCAACACCGAAGCGTTGACTACTGGGCTGGTGATACCCTTGGGGACGAAACGTCCACCAGCAGTGGAAAGGACCCAGTGGTGTAAATAGTTATCAAAGGTACCAAGATTATAACTTTGTACGCCCGAAACTCGTTTCGGCTACATAAGACTTATGAAGTGACGCTGATATTGAAATATTAATAAATCCAAACAAGTAAAAAGTTGAAGAGCATTGAGGATCCAAAATTCAAAAAGTTGTGCCAAACACGGCCAAGGTAATCTATGCCTGGGAAAAGAAAATCCATATTTTTTTTCCAAAAATTCAAAGTGATGTAAACAGGAAATTTGTAAAAATTACCATAATGTTGTTATTCATTTCAACACCGAAGTGTTGACTTCTGGGCTGGTGACACCCTCGGGGACGAAACATTTTGCAGCAGTGGCATCGACCCAGTGGTGTAAATAGTAATTAGAGGTACCAGGATTATAATTTATTACGCCAGACTCACGTATCGTCTACATAAGATTGATGAAGTGACGCTCATATCAAAATATTTGTTAAGCCAGAGAAGGAAAAAGATGAAGAGCATTGAGGATCCAAAATTCCAAAAGGTTGAGCCAAATACGGCTGAGGTAATCTATGCCTGGGAAAAGAAAATCCTTAGTTTTTCGAAAAATTCAAAGTTTTGTAAGCAGAAAATTTGTAAAAATGACAACATTATTGATATTCATGTTAACACCGAAGTGTTGACTACTTGGCTGGTGATACCCTCGGGGACGAAACATCCTCCAGCAGTGGCATCGACCCAGTGGTGTAAATAGTTATCAAAGGTACCAGGATTATAACTTAGTACACCAGACGCGCGTTTCGTCTACATAACACTCATCAGTGACCTTAATATCAAAATATTTATTATGCCAAACAAATAAAATGTTGAAGAGCATTGAGGATCCAAAATTCCAAAAGGTTGAACCAAATACGGCTAAGGTAATCTATGCCTGGGAAAAGAAAATCCTTAGTTTTTCGAATTATTCAAAGTTTTGTAAACCGGAAATTTGTAAAAACAAAAGACCACATTATTGATATTCATGTCAGCACCGAAGTGTTAACTACTGGGCTGGTGATGCCCTCGGGGACGAAACATCTACCAGCAGTGGCATCGACCCAGTGTTGTAAATAGTAATCAAAGGTACCAAGATTATAACTTTGTACGTCAGAAACTCGTTTCGGCTACATACGACTGATGAAGTGACACTGTTATTGAAATATTAATAAATCCAAACAAGTAAAAAGTTGAAGAGCATTGAGGATCCAAATTTCCAAAAATTGTGCCAAATACGGCCAAAGTAATCTATGCCTGGAAAAAGAAGATCCATATTTGTTTTCCAAAAATTCAAAGTGATGTAAACAGGAAATTTGTAAAAATGACCATAATTTTGATATTCATGTCATCACCGAAGTGTTGACTACTGGGCTGGTGAAACCCTCGGCGACGAAACGTCCACCGGCAGTGGCATCGACCCAGTGGTGTGAATATTAATTAAAGGTACCAGGATTATAATTTAGTAGGCCAGACGTGCGTTTCATTGACATAAGACTCATTAGTGTCGCTCAACTAAACAAGCTAAACAAATAAAAAGTTGAAGAGCATTGAGGATACAAAATTCCAAAAAGTTGTGCCAAATACGGCTAGGGTAATATATACCTGTGAAGAGAAAATCCTTAGTTTTATCGAAAAATTCAAAGTGATGTAAACAGGAAATTTGTAAAAATGACCATAATGTTGATATTCAAAAATTACCACATTATTGTTTTTCCAGTCAACGCCGAAGTATTGAATTTTCATGTTTAGCCATGGCGTTGTCAGTTTATTTTCGATTTATGAGTTTGACTGTCCCTCTGGTATCTTTGGTCCCTCTTTCGTCTGTCCTTTTTTGGTCATATAGTTCTTTGTCAGTTTCGGTTGAAAATTCAGTTGAAGTTTTGGTTTGAGCGTCAATGATAAAAGTAAAAGATAAGGTAAAAAACAAATATGCAACACATAAACAAACGACAACCACTGAATTACAGGCTCCTGACTTGGGACATGCACTGAGGCACATACATAAATAATGTGGCGGGGTTAAACATGTTATCGGGATCCCGACCCTCCCCCTTACTTTGGACAGTGGTATAACAGTTCAACATAAGAACGAACTATAAAAATCAGTTGAAAAAGGCTTAACTCATCAGATGGACAAAAAATACAAGTGGACGTGGCCCGGTCCTTGTACATCCCGACAACAAAAAGACACTAGGAACAGATCTGAGAGTACTCGCAGTTATCTGATAGCTAGTTCAACGCCACTGACAACTTATAAAAAAGTCATGCATCTAAGACTAAACAATCAATCCGTACACATTTAACCTCCGATGGATTAAGTGTTGAGACGTCGTAAACAGTCATAGAAAAACATGACTTTGTGCAATGCCAGTTGCCGGTATCGACAGATTGTAGATTCATGAATGTGTATATGTTTATAACATACTAGTAATATTTAGTTTGCTTTTAGTTTACTGGTAACAAAATCAATACTTATACCAATAAAAACAATATTCAATGATTTAATTTTTGTTTTTCATATATTCATTGATCTTATTACAGTGTTTTCAAAATTCAATGATCTTATTATAAATGGTAAATAAACGTAAAATTATCTTTGTCTTTTAAAAAAAAATTACTCTTTATTTAGCTGTTTTTGGTATGAGTGAAAACAAATTAGTCTGAACAATATGTTTAAGTAATTTTCTATGTCAATTCCTGATCAAAAGACATGCTTGGAGAATAAGACTACTATCCCGTGACTTAAAAGACGTTACAGATTCCAAGCCAGGTGTATGTCTCTCACTGGACGATGATGATCCTTTTCATGCACAATTGCAGGATGGACGGTGTAGAAAGCAGTTTCCCTCGTGATCATAAATCCTAAACTTTGAACATTTGACATAAATCAATCTAAATTAAGTGAGCGTATAGAGGACAAAGGTTGATAAATAGAATTAACAACACGTTTTCTAAGGTTAACCCTTCTTCTAACAAACAACCTTTAAATATCATATCTCGCTTTTTGTTACAGAGTTTCTAGCAAGTAGAGTACGAATTATATTTATACAAAATAAATTGATATGTTCACTTGATATCACTCTTTGCCCTAACAACATCAAGGTTTATCAGGCTACAAAGTTGTATAATGAGGTACTGCTATATATTTTTTTTTATCTATGCATAAGGAAACAATGTTTCACATGTATGTAGATCATACTTTTTAATTTGGTGAATTAGAAATTTTGACTTATCATTGATATCGTTCCCATACCAAAAGAACAAAACAAATGGCCATCTTCAACTTAAAATTTAAATTTCGAATAATAGGATATTTAACAAATTGTCTCAAAATGTTCTGTTATCGTAAAGTCCATCCACTTTATGTGCTCGTAATTATAGTGACTTTAAAATTAGAATCCCCTTTTCCAAAAAAAGTTGAATCCCTAGCATTGATATCAAATTTTACAAATAAGGAGAAAAATAATGTGTATATCTTTAAAATAAAAATTCAGAGCCAACTACTTTCACTGAAGGGCAACTAAGTAGTGTAAATCAAATTACAAGTTCACATAATTCGATCAATGATATCCAGACTACAAGTATTCAGTACCAACAACATGCCAGATCTACGTCAAAGGAATTCGGATCTGAACAAAGTCGATGTATGTAGAAACTGCTTAATAACATTAACGGTACTAATTTTACTGCACCAGATGCGCATTTCGACACTACATGTCTCTTCAGTGATGCTCGTGGCCAAAATATGTAAAATCCAAAGCTTTATAAAAGATGAAGAGCTATAATGCAAAAGTTCCAAAAAGAATAGCCAAATCCGTGAAAGGAATCAGAGCTTTGCATGAGGGAGATACATTCCTTCATTTATAATAATTTTTAATATTTTGTAACAGCAAATTTAATAACACAAAAATTCCTTATTTTCATGCCAGTATCGGAGTACTGGCTACTAGGCTGGTGATACCCTCGGGGACTAGCAGTCCACCAGCAGAGGCATCGACCCAGTGGTAGTAATAATATTAACAATACCAATTTAACTGCTCCAGATGCGCATTTCGACAATACATGTCTCTGCAGTGATGCTCGTGGCCAAAATATGTAAAATCCAAAGCTTATATAAAAGATGAAGAGCTATAATCCAAGTAACGTTTGGGCTGATGTTTAAGGAATTCCACAGGTTCGTGCTGCTCAGTCTATTGTTTTCTATGTTTTGTTTTTTATACTGTTGTTTGCCTATTGCTATTTTTTGTTGTTTGTTTTTGCATTTTCATTGTCAGTTTTGTTTTGATTTTTACTTTGTTTTTTTAGGCATACTTTAGAAATACAGGGATGTAATACCGTCGGTAACATAAATTGCTACCCTTTGTGAAGCTAAAATGTGTAATAACATGTTCATATTATTTTTTCGATTAAAAAAAGGCTACATGGACCCCTGTTTTTTTTAAATTACTTTACACTTAATTGTTTAGAAATGATATCTGTACCAATTCTAAAGATTTTTCTTTTAATAGGATAAATATATAGCAATTTCTTTTTTGGTTTGTCCTCCAATATAATGAAATGTATTTTCATGTATTAATTTAAAAAAAAAAAAAAATCTCAAAAAATACATAACTTTGAGTAAAAATTCAAAACGGAAAGTGTCAAAAGGCAAAATTAAAATCTCAAACACATCAAAACGAATGAATAACTACTGTCATATAACTGACTTGGTGCAGGCAATTTCTTATATAGAAACAAGTGGCTTGCTTAACCCCTCACCTGTATGACAGTCGCATCACATTCAATTATAATTAAAAGGATTATTGCACAAAATCATAGCATAATTATGAAGGAAAAAGATAGGTCAAGAATTTACTCAACAAATAGGCTCTAGATTTTCGGTTCTCAATGCTCTACAACTTCGTGCATTATTTGGCCCTTTTAACATCTTTTATTACTTTGAACTTGTTAAGTGTCACTGATGAGTCTCATGTACACAAAGCGCCCGTCTGGCGTACTTAATTATAATCCTGGTACCTTTGATAACTATTTGGCTTAAATATAAAATTTCAATCCTGGTATTTATGGTGAGTTTATTTGGTACAAATTATATTATTTGCATGGATATCTACTAAAGTTCGTTTTGGATGAACAATAGTAAATTAATATCAGATAATCTAAAAATTCATAATTCGTAAGATGTAACTACAGTTAACCGATGATCATAACTGTTCATTTGGAAAATCGAACCAAGTCTGATTTATATATATATAAATAGAGAGTTCATACATTACTGGTAGAGTTACATTTGCACTCATATAATGCAGAATGCATAGCAAAAACATTTCAATTTGAGATATATTTTAGCTATCATCTGACTTAATAATCCGCATTTCATTGAGTGCTTGCATATTCACACTGTACATACTTTTAATGGGGATTTGATAAGAACACATTAAAAGAGGGACGAAAGATACCAAAGGGACAGTCAAACTCGTAAATCTAAAACAAACTGACAACGCCATGGCTAAAAATGAAAAAGACAAACATGACACAACTAGAGAAAACTAAAGAATAAACAACACGAACCCCACCAAAAACTAGGGGTGATCTCAGGTGCTCCGGAAGGGTAAGCAGATCCAGCTCCACATGCGGCACCCGTCGTGTTGCTTATGTGATTACAAATCCGGTAAATAGTCTAATTCGGTAGGTCAAATTCATGAAAGGGAAGGGGATTGTAGTTACGACGTAAGGAACATATCCGATATCATTTGTGAAACGGTTATTCACTAACGGTCAACCATCTCGTGATGGCGTCCGTAAAATTTACGAAGGGATGATTTCAACTTCACCATTTGGAACTCTTGGTTTAATAGCTTCCTTGTAAGCAGTAACCCTCTATCAAGGAACTGCTTCGACTGAATTGGGACGACGAATGAATGATATTGAAAACAAAATATGAGGCTAACCGTCATCATCATGAACTGTGATGCCGATTCGATACATTTTAACGGTCTCCGATTGTGGCATTTGACTGAGTGTTGATTTGCAAAGGTTTTTACTTTTTCCTCAGTATACATAAAAAGAATATGTGGTATGATTGCCAATAAGACAACACTCTACAAGTGACCAATGACATACAATTAAGCAACTATAGGTCACCGTACGGCCTTCATCAATGGCTCCGAAATGACAAATGTAAAACAATTCAAACGAGAAAACTAACAGTTGATCGGAGCAGAAATACACATACATGTAATTAATTTGCCGGCATTTAATATCTTATCCTGAGACGAGAAAAGTCTGTAATTCTTTATCTCATTAGGCCAATAGCCGTTGCAATATACCAGTCGCATAGTAAAACAACCAATCAGAATCTATATGTGAAGTTATTACCTGAAAAGATGTCGTGTATGTCGACTGAAACTAATAGCTCTGCAACGTGATGCAAAGCAATTACACTAAAAAAGGATGATATGTTTGAAAAAAGGTCACTATCAAAACGAACTGTTTGAATTGAAACATGTGAAACTTATCAGAGCAAACGCAATCATTTCAAATGCATACTCATAGATAAGATATCATAATACAAATGCAGAATAATTTGGATGAAATATCAGTATGCATGCCGGTTTTTGCTTATCATTTGTAATTTTTTTACATAAATAATTTTTATCTTTAAACATTCAACATTTTAATATCAACGGTCAACATGTATGGGAAATTACATTTTATATGTTTTAAAATTTGATCCAACAATTATTTCAAGACACAAATACAGTCACAAGCTTCCCGACTGAAAAATTACCACGATCAACGCAAGAGGCAGCTAAAGGAACGCAAAATGGTGAAGACCGCAACCATGAAGGTATAGTTGTTTAAAAATAATACCATTGAAAAGAAATTGAAAACGAACACATTGACATGTTTTAATGTAACAAACCACCTTCTATCTTTGATTTTTGAAATTCGACTATCTAAAAGGTCCGTATTCGTTTGATATGATTCATCATTTGATTTGCCATTGGATTAGGGACTTTCCGGTTTGAATTGTTCACGGAATTCAGTATGTCTGTGCAACTTTTACGAGTGGAAGTTAAAATGTAACGCCCTTATTGAATTTTGGAGAACTTTTCTCAGGTAATTATTTTTGTTAATAATATTTGTTGTGAATGAAAGAATCAAGCAATTCAAACAGAACAACACGACACTGAATTAAGAGTTTAAAAAAATGTTTGAAGATATATATCAGAACATGTAATGCTTTTCATAACTTTAATAATCCACAAAAATCTTTATAAGAATACTAGCGTTATAATCATGATGTTATTTAAATGAGCTAGATTCGAAAATCGTCATCTTCATATTCATTAGTGATTGTAAGAACTCGAGTACCTTTGATAACAGTTTACACAACTAGCTTGATACCACTGCTGGTGGATGTTTCGTCCCTGGGGATATCACCAACACAGTAGTCAGCACTTTGGTGTCGACATGAATATCAATTATACATAATAATGAATTTTCTGTTTGCAAAAGTAGGAATTACAGAAATACTAAGGATTGTTTTTATCAAAAACGCTATCAAGTTAACCTTTGTTAAAAAAAATATTCTGGAATCAACTTTCAAACTTTTAAACTTTACTTACTACGGATTAAAGTTAAAAAAAAATTCTCGTCATAACACATTCGACTGTGGCATTAGATCAATGTGTTGGCTGATTAATAGTTGCTTTCATTACTAAAGTATTTTGAAACTAAAAAAGAATATCAAAATTTAAAGTCCAATTCTACACAAAGATGCAAATATGTGGCAAGCTTTTGACATTTTGCAGACAATCCTTACTGTTTATTTTTCGTGAATTGCATTTCCGTTTTTCAAATAGTGTTACAGCCAGGCAAACAAAAATATTAGATTTTAATGTAGATATGCTTTGACTTTATTCAAATGTTTAACTGGGAAATTATTTTCATTTCTTGCAAGAGGAAAACACCCAGTATCATTAAACTTTAATACTGATTTTGAAAAAAGTCACCACCGAATCGATTCATATGCAGTTTTTTAATTATTATTTTTTTTTCGAAAAGTTTTGTGCATGCAAATTTTATATCTTTTGTTTATTCGTCGTTTGAGTGTCTACGGTCAAAATATATGTGATATTGCTTTTAATATGTTTCAAAATGATATCAAACAACTTTTTAAAGACAAAAATACAGTCACAAGCTTTCTGACAGAAATATCACCACGATCTACACAAGAGACAGATCAAGGAGTGCAACATGGGGAAGACCACAACCATGAATGTATACTGATTTAAAGATAATTAACGTAAAACTAAATTATCAGAGCTCATTTATATTAAAATTAATTGAATGATAATTCAATGCATACTTGTGTAGGTCCAGAATGTTTACTCAGTTTTGATATTCGACTCTTTAAAAGGTGCGTATGCGACTTTTACGAGTTGAAGTCGAAATGCAACGCCCTTAATTACCTGGTGGAGAACCTTTCTCACGTATGTTTTTTTTTAATTCCATTAATTGTAACAGATCAATGCGATGCTGACTTTAAGAGTTTCTTAAAAAATATATTGTCCGATATATATCAGAACATGTAGCGCTTTGAATAACTTTAACAATCCACTAAAAAAATCGTTATAAAAATAATAGCTACATAATTAAATTAAAAAGATGCGAATATCGTCTACTCCATATTTACCAGTTTACGTGAGTACTCGAGTACATTGGATAACTATTTACATTACTCGGTCGATGCCACTTCTGGTAGATATTTAGTCGCCGAGGGTATCACCAGCACAATAGTCAGGACTTTGGTGTTGATGACATGAATATCAATTATATGGTCATTTTAATGAATTTCCTGTTAGCAATATTAAGAATTATTTGAAGTACTAAGGATTTTTTTTTATCAAATTCGTTATCAGGTTAACTTTTTTCAAAAATATAAAAGAAAGTTTTCTGGAATCAACTTTCAAACTTTTAAACTTTACTTACTACAGATTAAAGTTAAAAAAAAAATCTCGTCATAACACATTCGACTGTGGCATTAGATCAATGTGTTGGCTGATTAATAGTTGCTTTCATTACTAAAGTATTTTGAAACTAAAAAAGAATATCAAAATTTAAAGTCCAATTCTACACAAAGATGCAAATATGTGGCAAGCTTTTGACATTTTGCAGACAATCCTTACTGTTTATTTTTCGTGAATTGCATTTCCGTTTTTCAAATAGTGTTACAGCCAGGCAAACAAAAATATTAGATTTTAATGTAGATATGCTTTGACTATATTCAAATGTTTAACTGGGAAATTATTTTCATTTCTTGCAAGAGGAAAACACCCAGTATCATTAAACTTTAATACTGATTTTGAAAAAAGTCACCACCGAATCGATTCATATGCAGTTTTTTAATTATTATTTTTTTTCGAAAAGTTTTGTGCATGCAAATTTTATATCTTTTGTTTATTCGTCGTTTGAGTGTCTACGGTCAAAATATATGTGATATTGCTTTTAATATGTTTCAAAATGATATCAAACAACTTTTTAAAGACAAAAATACAGTCACAAGCTTTCTGACAGAAATATCACCACGATCTACACAAGAGACAGAACAAGGAGTGCAACATGGGGAAGACCACAACCATGAATGTATACTGATTTAAAGATAATTAACGTAAAACTAAATTCTCAGAGCTCATTTATATAAAAATTAATTGAATGATAATTCAATGCATACTTGTGTAGGTCCAGAATGTTTACTCAGTTTTGATATTCGACTCTTTAAAAGGTGCGTATGCGACTTTTACGAGTTGAAGTCGAAATGCAACGCCCTTAATTACCTGGTGGAGAACCTTTCTCACGTATGTTTTTTTTTAAATTCCATTAATTGAAACAGATCAATGCGATGCTGACTTTAAGAGTTTCTTAAAAAATATATTGTCCGATATATATCAGAACATGTAACGCTTTGAATAACTTTAACAATCCACTAAAAAAATCGTTATAAAAATAATAGCTACATAATTAAATTAAAAAGATGCGAATATCGTCTACTCCATATTTACCAGTGGACGTGAGTATTCGAGTACATTGGATAACTATTTACATTACTCGGTCGATGCCACTTCTGGTAGATATTTAGTCGCCGAGGGTATCACCAGCACAATAGTCAGGACTTTGGTGTTGATGACATGAATATCAATTATATGGTCATTTTAATGAATTTCCTGTTAGCAATATTAAGAATTATTTGAAGTACTAAGGATTTTTTTTATCAAATTCGTTATCAGGTTAACTTTTTTCAAAAATATAAAAGAAAGTTTTCTGGAATCAACTTTCAAACTTTTAAACTTAACTTACAAAATATCGCGACATAACATATTCGACTGTGGTATTGGATCACTGTGTTGAATGATTAATAGTTGCTTTCATTACTAAAGTATTTTGTAACTTAGATAAACTCTATTGAAAAAAGAATATCATCATTTACAGTTCAATTCTATACAATATTGCAAATATGTGGCAGGCTTTATGAAATTTACAGACGATCCTTACAATTTTCTGTCGTTTATTGTATGTCCGTTATTCAAATTCAAAAAAGTACAATGTATAAGAATTTAATGGAGACAGGATTTGACCATATTCAAATGTTTTACTGGGAAATAAATTTTCAATTATTGCAAGTGAAAAAAAAGACTATCATTACACTTTAATACCGATTTTGAAAAAAGTCACTACCGGAACGAATCATTTAAATTGAATAAAATTGAAGCTTATCTGAGCATTTTATTTATACTAGACCAAACATAACAAAAACACAATTATAGAAAAGATATCAGATATGAAAAATGCAAAATTATATGGCTGAAATTATCATATGCATATCTTTTTTATATATAGATTTCGTGTATGCATAATATTTTTATCTTTTAGATATTCATCATTTTGGTATCTACGTTCAAAATATATGCAAAATGGATTTTGACATGTTTCAAAATCTGATTTAACATTTTTTCAAGACAAAAATACAGTCACAAGCCTCCTGACTGAAAACGCACCACAATCTACACAAGAGACAGAACAAGGAATACAACGTGGTGAGAAACGCAACCATGAAGGTATAGTTATGAAAGTACAATGAGTTGGATAGACTTTGTAAGATGTAGCACCACCAAATCGATCCCGGTCAAACAAGATCATACTGAACAGTAGTACATACCTAAGCAAACAAGTGCATATGCACAGGTGTAAATATTAAACTATATACTAGTACTAGTAGAATATATTTTAGTAATTAAGGTATCAAATATCAGGAAAAGGACTAGTGATCCTCATAAATAGATATTGACAGTTTATTTTACATGATTAATTGATGTTTGAATTAGATTTTAAAATTGAGTACATATATTACCTGTATATATCATATATGAGGTTCATGATTTGGTGTATCCTCAGTTCCGGTAACCATCACTGTCTCATATATAGATAACGCAATCGAATCGTGATCGAAAGTGAAATTCTAGATGGTTTGTATCAAGTCTTAAAGTGGTTCGTAAGTGGTAACCATAACATGAGTACCATATCAAACTTTTTTCAAGAACAAGTTTTACGCCTTTAATCAACTTAGTAGAACCTGTTTAATGTAATTATTGTTAATGTGCAAAATTTTAATTGCAATCTATGTTGGTTTTACTTACCATTAGACACTGAAAGAATAGAATCAAGTTATCAAGTAAATGTAACAGAAAATAATAAGATGCTGATTTAAGAGTTAACTATATATTGTGAAATACATTTTAGCACACACGGTAATGCTTTACAAAACATTCAAAATGTATAATTATAAAAACTGCTAGTCTCATTATTGAATACTCTAAATGTGTATTTCGTCTACTTTATATTCATCAGTGACGTTTGACTACAAAAAAAATGGATGCCAAATCAAATACAAACTGAAATGCGCGTCATGTTTTAAGCTAAACATTCAAAAACTTTGGGATACATACAGCTAAAGCCATTTATTCTTTGGGAAAGAAAATCCTTAGATTGATGTTTTATATGAAGCGCAATCTGCTTACCCTTCTAGAACACTTGAGATCAACCTTGTTTTTGATTGCGCTTATGTTCATGTAGCTCAGTTTTGAGTTTTTGGTGATTACTATGCTGCTGACGGCTATACGATCGTATTTGTTTTTGTTTTTAGGGGATTCTATCATCACCAAGTTAGTTTGTTTTTTACTTATGAGTTGAGATATCATTTTGATATATTTTCGTCTCTCTAATCAGCGTTTAAAATAAAGCTGAACGTTTGATAGACATCTCTAAAGCCAACAGTATAATTTTCGAAGGTGCGGTAATGTTTTACCTGTTTTTCGACGACACCTATTATTGTAATTTTATATTGTATTATGGAGAATACTTCATAAGAATGATTTACTTCTGTTTAATTAAATTTTGCTTTTATTTCGCAAATAAAATATGTTTTAAACTAAACTGCTTATACTGTTTTTGTAGTCAAATTACCGAGGCTTGATGGTAATGCACAATGATGTAATGTTTATGCTGATAAATGTTTCCTACATGAATTCTATTTCTTTAAAATTGCAACGCAAGAATGGTGATACTGCATTGTGTTTGATAACATGTACAGTAAAATCATGAAATAACTATTTAGTTTCACTGATACAACAGTGTATAGAATACATATTCATAGTTATCAAAGGTACCAGGATTATAATTTAGTACGCCTGACGCGCGTTTAGTCTACATAAGACACATCAGTGACGCTTATATCAAACTATTTATAAAGCCAAGCTAGTACAAAGTTAAAGAGCATTGAGGATCCAAAATTCCAAAAAGTTGGGCCAAATACGGCTGAGGTAATCTATGCCTGGGATAAGGAAATCCTTAGTTTTTAGAAAAAATCAAAGTTTTGTAAAAAGGAAATTTATATAAATGACCACATTATTGATATTCATGTCAACAAAGTGTTGACTTTTGGCTGGAGATACCCTCGGGGACGAAACGTCCACCAGCAGTGGCATGGACCCAGTGGAGTAAATAGTTATCAAAGGTACCAGGATTAAAGCTTATTACGCCAGACGCGCGTTTAGTCTTCATGAAACCCATCAATGACGCTCATATCAAAATATTTATAAAGCCAAACTAGTACAAAGTTGCAGAGCATTGAAAATCCAAAATTCCAAAAAGTTGTGCCAAACACGGCTAAGGTAATCTATGGCTGGGATAAGAAAATCTTTAGTTTTTAGAAAAATTCAAAGTTTTGTAAACAGGAAATTTATATAAATGACCACATTATTGATATTCATGTCAACAAAGTGTTTACTACTGGGCCGGAGATACCCTCGGGGACGAAACGTCCACCAGCAGTTATATTATGTTCATAATGATGAAAAAGGTCATCTACTATTAAGTTATGGACTTAAATGCAGATAAGCAATGGATCACTTTTTCACACTCCTTTGTCATTCGTGAATAGAGACAAAGCGCACTTTCTATTTTAGATTTTACCATCATTGGAATTGTACTCAGCGGTGTACTACTCTTGATATTCCTTCTTATAGGAGCTTTACTTTTCAAAAGGTAAGTCAATTGCAATATTATATCTACTAAAACACACCCGTGAATTCGCTGGTATGTGACTGAATTGAAGTATATAACTATGAGTAAGCATTATTTCAGCCTGGATATTCAGTATTGATATTGTCATCTGAAAAAGTCATGCTGATTATAAGTTTTGTCTACTTTCAAAAACTTTCTGTTTGCAACCGTCGACCTGGAACTTATCAATTATTGTTTAAATTTGTTTTTTGAAAAAACAATAGGGACTGGAATGGATTTTTTTTTGTCAACAGCATTGTCCAATATTAGTTATAAATAAAGTTGAATTCTCTGTCTTCTGTTTCGCGTATAGCAAACCCCAAATACATCGTTTGGTAGTGCACCTGTCAGATGCAGAACATACAGATGAGGTATAGGTAACATGTAAATATACTATTGGTATCGGTATCGAATTCGACACGGAACATTATAATTATAGGCAATATTAATTATTGGGAAAACAAAAGGGTCTGGAGTGGTGTGAATTTTAATCAACACCATTGTCCCATATTAGCTATAGATAAAGTTTAATTCTTTGATTTGTCGTTTTTACCCGATGACAGCTGATAATTGGATCTCGTTATTTTAGTATTATAAATATAAGCTCAATGATCTATACACTAGAATTCCAATGGCACATTTGTAATGTAATGTGTCATAGGTTTACCACCTCTCTTTTTTAGTTCAATTGAGTCAAAACCTATATTATCAGTTTCTGTCACTGCTACGTCATACATGTGTCATGTCAATTCTGTTATAGCGTAGATCAAAATTAGTTTCTTATGTTTCATATGCAGGTAAAATTATTATCTTATACATTTTAACATCTTGAATATATCAAGTAACATTTTGAAGATATTCATATGTCTATCAGACATAACTCTTTATTTCTCTTCATTTTTTTAAAAACTATGTTCTGGATCCATGCATATTGCATTTCATAATAAATCAAATTAAAAAATCGTTAAAACAATCCCTTTGTATATCTTATTATTTAGATTTGGATACTAGCAGATATATAATTTTTTGAAAGACATGGCTTTGAGTAAAATAAATGTTTGTATAAGATTTTTGCTCATGTTGTAAAATATGAAATGAGCATCGGTAAACGTCTGCCACATCAATCTACAAGTCTCTTAAGATCTTCTTGTTATAGGTTTCCCGTTATCTGTGAACGCGCCAAAACTTAAAACTCTATATTTTAACACTTAAGGCCTTCAATGGTTAAAAGATTTAAACCATGCATAAGCATACAATTGAAAAATTGAAAACAACACTATAAATTTCATGAGTCTGAAGTGCTTTTCTTGGTTCACATTCACCAGGAACACCGTGACAAAGCTGAATATATAAAAGTCATGGATGTATGAGAAAAGAAACAACTGAAACGCTCTATGACCAATTAACGACCTTAAATTATAGCCACATCTATTTACAGTTAACTTTGTCTAATAAGTAAAAAGCTTAGCTTCTTTATTTAAAATCGAACCATTGTAGGAGGGTATGTTATAAATCATGTCACTACCGACGTAATGACTGATGTGCTGATAAAAAGTGATTTAAGCTCAATCACTAGCTATATATATATATATACTGAATCGGAATATTCTTTACATATGTTTTTGTGCTTACCATGAAAAAATCAATTTGATGACTGTTTAAAATGTTTATTCAAGGCTTTCTGGGAGCTTATGTAATAGTTTTGCGACAAATTAAGGATTTGAATTATATTATTAAAAGCACGTATGTAATGCATAAATTATATTACATGTTGCCAATGCACAAATCACATTTTCTGATGTGATATGGGTGGCAATGGTGAACATTGCTACAAAATAACTTGAACTGTCACATATCTAA
This sequence comes from Mytilus edulis, assembly GCA_019925275.1. NCBI lineage: Eukaryota > Metazoa > Mollusca > Bivalvia > Mytilida > Mytilidae > Mytilus > Mytilus edulis. The sequence goes on along the minus strand of CM034356.1, from coordinate 2,297,668 downwards.
AGCCGACGTGGCTTAGACGAACTGACTTCGGAGATTGACATGACTGTATCATAACCTAATCAAAGGAGTAAAACATTAGTAAAATGATATAAACGCTTACATAATCTAAAATTAACAAACATGAATTCAGATTTAATCATTATACAATCATGGATTGATTTTTCAGATATAAGAAATCAAAGAAACGAAAGGGGCCAGAACGTACTGAAGAAATTGAAATGAATATAGAATCAGAAAACCGAAATCAGTATAATTATTCTGAAGTCAATGCACAATCGATGGGCAATAATGAAAACCAGACGGTTGAAGATGGTGCTGCAAACAGACAGAACCAGATAGAAAATGACTACGATGTTTCTTCACATGTACCTGCACGAACAGAAAGTGAACCGTTAACATATGACGTCCATGTGTCGGACGATACATACAACGTAACAGAAACTTCCGGTAATGAACCAAAAGATGACGTAAACAATACTTACGACCATTTTTTCGGAGAAAAAACTGAAGATCAGTATGATACAGCTGATAACAAAGTAATGAATGTTAGCCAATGTAAAACAAATGAGGATTTATATTACTAATATAGTTCAATAAATCAAATGAATGCCTGTACCGAGTGGAAAGTAAGGAAGTTGATTTTCGCTAGTTATATTTATTGAAAGCGTTTGATTTTGTCAGGTTTTTTTTGGACTCTCCTCTTACAATTGCCTTGAAATTCGGTATAAGTGTTATACCTTTTTGCAACATGCTATATACTATAAGATAGAGTATTTGCATATTATTAACACATTATTCATACTCAGACCGGGCTACTGTTTTTGTACTCTCAATTTAAACCCTATATGAAGAAAGTTAAACAATTCTTTTGTGTAAAGCTGTATTTGTTTCTAATCCAATAATCAAAATTCTTTAGTTGGTCTGTAGGTTTCAATATGGATGGCAATATCTTATAAATTATAATCAGATAATGATTACATTGCAATTTTCATTTAGAATTATGCTAATAAGCGTATTTTTCAGCCAGAGATTACAGTTCGTTACATATATTAAAATACAAAACCAAATAGATCATTAACTAAAAAAGGTAATATACATGTACTCATATCGGAATTTTATTAGCTGGCAATAATAGAACTAAAAAAGAGAACAGTTGGGCCCATCTTTGCTCAACCTTGTTTAAGTTAGTTTCAACCTTTGATATTGGTCAATAACATAATGAATGAATAGTACAAAAAGATTAAAAATCATATCGAATCCCTTTATCAAATGACCTGTGGAAAAAGGTACTATTTAGCACTAGTATTGCATCAGCTTAAATATCACATCAAAGGTTGTCAATCAACATGATCAAAGCAAACCAATCTAGTTCACTGTATCGTTATTTTTTATTTGTCTGGATAGAAAGCTTTAAAAGAAGATAGCAATGTTATATTATCAATATCTATGTAGCTTTTTGACAAAGAGAGGTCGAAAGAAACCATAGTAGGAGAGTTAAACGAATAGATGGAAAATAAACTGACAACGCCATCGCTAAATATTAAAAAGACAAACCGAAAAACAATAGAAAACATAGAAAACTAAAGACTAAGTAACACGAACCCTACAAAAAACTGGGGTACAAATTTGTCAATGGATTTTTTTAAAGGAATTCTAGTTTGTTTTTATTTTTTTATATAAAATCCTGTATTGAAGCAGGTGCAGAAAAATAAACTACTGCACAAAAAGATAACAACATTTTGGTAAGTTCGTTTAACAAATGGTTTATATGCATTATATGTGCTTTATTTCATGAAGAAATTATATGATGATTTTTGTTATTTATCTTTACCAATAAAACATTTCTGCAAATTTTAAACGTCTGGTTTTTTTTTTTTTTTTGTATTATGTGATCAGTATAGAGTAGTTTAATAGTTTAAACACTAAAATATATTCGTTACATTCATATATCATGTATATGTTAAAAATATTTTATACGGATAAATGTTTACGTAAAACCTCATGTGACCTCCTCCACTGTGAGAGGTTATTTCCTGTATAAATATCTACACATACGCTCATTGCAGTAATATACACATAATTTTATGATGAAAATATTTATCTTACATTGTGTTTGCTGGTTTATGAGAAGAAACTGCTTAACGTTGGCATTATCTGGTAAGAATGTCTTCATTACTATAATCACGATTTTATTTAGAGTGTTTCATAAGGGGCTTGATAATATTATCCTCAATCAAATTGTTAGTGTAAGGAATTGTCTTAATGACTACGAATTTTCTAATCATTTTTAATTGATTTCAATGTCCTTTCATTCCGGTTTTTGTTATATATAGTGGCAAGTCCTCATTGTCATTACTTAAGGCATTGGAAATCTTCCATAGTATTGTTACTATCAAAACGGTTTGTGAATAAACTTATCAAAGACATAAGGCTGAAAATGTCTTCGCCTTACGCTCTTCTCGTCTGCGAAACAATCAAGTGTACGTCATGAGCAGGTGTAAAATTTCAAAACATTGAATATTTATGTTTCAATAAAAAAGAGAAAATAATCAAAATAAACAAAATGCAAAGCTGCAAGTGTGTATGATGAACTCCTAATCACTGTAAAAACTTGAAGTCCAATTCTTTCGAAACGTTAAATGTTCAATGAATTCAGGAAACGAATACATTCAATAATCAGTTAATAACTTCAAATTAGATACCATTTATAAGAATAACACTTTATATCTAAATACCAAAATTATCAGTAAACTATCGGTTTATATACAAAGATGTCATTTGAAATAAATATTATATTTGTTTCCTGTTTTATACAGTTGATAAGGCATCTTAGAATGTCATGTGATTTTTTTTATTTGTCAATCTATTCTATGAATTAAATTCAAGTTTCCGAAATACTTCATCCCTTAACTCTTCCTAAATCATTAAAATCTTTCATTTTACACCCATCATAAGAAGATGATGTTAAAAAGAAACACTCAATTTGGTTAACGCCCTCGTGAAAATCTTTGAATTCATATAAACCTCACACTTAAAAATATGTTGAATCTAAGTATGAGCATTTCGATGACAGGAAGAGTATGTAAATATGTTAAAAGAGACATTTTTATATATGAAAATAAAGGTAACATTTTAGACACGGCTGGCATTTATCGAGGTTGTCCATTTCAGAAGCAATCTGAACTCAGTTTTGACCTTTAGCATCTTCCATAACTGAAGAAAATATTTTGAAACATAAGTAGAATGCCAGCGAAAAACTTATGACATCTTATCATATGATGCATCTATGTTTAAACTTACAATCGACATTCCCATGGGAACCAACTGTGCTTCTCTTCTTGTTGAATTGTTCCTTTATTTACATGAGACTGACTTCATACAGGAACTGCTTAGAAAGAAAGACAAGTAGTTGCCAGTTTCTTCAACTAAATAATTCAAAGTGTGATAACAATATTGTATGCATATATGCCATCGAACTTGAGATAAAGGATACAGCAGATACAGTAAAGTCTGTCTTACATCAAGAAATTGTCAACGAGGTTCAGTTTAAAAAAAACTTTACGGCAGTTAGATAACTGCAGCTTCCCGATTGCGAACTTTCAATTTTCATGGAACAATATTCCAGCAGCACATGCAAACGAAGTATATATCTCACATCACATCACGAAACTCAAGGGCTATTATAATATCCTTGATATAGGTTTGCTGTTCACAAGGAAGCTTTTGAACTAAGAGATCCAAGTGGTGAAACTGACATCATCCCTTCGTAATTTAACAGACCTCATCACGAGTTAGTTTACCGTTAGGAAATATTCGTTTCAAAGATGATAGCGAATTTGTCCCCAACTCCAATCCCGTTGTAAATGTAGATACTGATACAACATCAGTCACTGCTACGACAGAATCTGTTTCAGAATCTGGTTCAGGAGATCCAATAATCCAAAGTATTACAAATACAATAAGTACCGATACGATAGCAAGGATGAATATAACAGAGATACTCTATATTTAAATTGTATGAATGAACATGAAATGTTTAACATAAATGGTGTATAATTCTACTTTAAGTGTTGATACTAGTACTGTGAATACAAAATCATATTGAACTATAATTTCAAAATATATTTATTTCGAATGATTAGCATATTTGAGAAGAGCTCTTGATAAGGAGGTCTGTACTTTTATTAAAACCGTTTAAAAACATAACTGTTTAATATAAAACATCATTGTTGGTTGATAAAATATTGACCAAAATTGAAGGAAATTTACAAATGTACATGTAACATAAAAAAAGATTTATCACCTTCATGAGTAGACTTTATTAAAACGAGGATTTTGTTTAATTGGTCAATTATGGCGGCAAAAATTCCTGGTTTCGCTCATGGTCATTCTCTGGCGTCAACAAAAATATCTATCATGTCTACGATTTACCAATCCAACATGTCTTAGAAATAACACAGTGTTTTAGTTTGCCTACACCAAAGACATATTGGTCATCAGTGAAACTAATTTTTCCGTCCCACTAAGCTATTTCGGTATCCAAACAGTTAAATGAAAACTTGTTTAACTATTGAAAACTACTGGAAGTTTTAGAGGTGATATATATAATTTGGCTGTCTTTGAGAGCAGAACTTTTAAATAATACTAAATGTCTTTTATAGAATATATAGAACTATTGATAAAATGTTTCCTCTATTCATTTTTCAATATAATTGTAGATCACAATACAAAATCTCCCAGCAGTATACCAGATGATTCTGAAAAGGAAATAAACAAGTGTATGTATACCATTTACTTATTAAGTGGGCACTGGTCAGCTATGGAAAATCTATATCGATAAGTAAGCTAAAAGGAGCACTAGCATCCCTTTCAGCTTCACCGATTTTACTCAAATTCTCATAATTGATTTATAACCATGTAAAACATTTATCTAAATTATCTAAATTATTATTTGAATAATTTACAGGCCATGGAATCGATAATATGTAGCTTCTTTTCGTATTTATTTAAGTCTTGACGCCACCTTTTCAACTATCAAGTTGACCTCCGAAAACGTCATACATGTACAAGCGATATAAACATAAATATCGATATAATATTAAGCGGACTCATACATTTTTCTTTGTCTATATAAATTTATTTTACAGATTAAAGCATATGTTAATCATTGTTTTAACCTGTATAAGAAAGTTTTTTGTTGATCGAATTAGTCTATCAAATGATTTACATTTGTTTAATGTTCAATGTTGACATTCGTTTCCTTTCAATAACCACACACGCACAATTCGTGCTATATTCATCTCTAGCTAAGGTGGTAATTAAAGTTAACATGAATACGAAATTAATAAAGTATATAATTAATCATTAATGTTTCTTAGCTTAATTTGAAAAATTAAATCATACTGGCCGCTAAAAGCGACCCTTTCCATTTCATTAATGATTGATCGAACAAAAAACATTCATACTTAAATATTTTATATTTCGTAGCTATTGTCACTTTAAAAGGGTTTTACCATAATAATAAAAAATAACACATTAGTAAACATATGAGATTTTGGTCATAAATAACGAGTGATAACTGGATTTCGCTTGATATCAACTCCGGATATTCAATTTCAGTATAATGATAAGTGAATTGCGAGAGGTGTATTATAGTTCTTTTATGTGTGTTGTACATTTTAATGTTGTTTTTCTGTTGTGTCGTTGTTCTCCTCTTATATTTGATGCATTTCCCTCAGTTCAGGGAAGGATTGTGCCTGATATTCATATGATGAAATCATAATCTTTCAATCAGTTTAATTGAAGTCTGGAGCTGGCATGTCAGTTAACTGCTAGTAGTCTGTTGTTATTTATGTATAATTGTCATTTTGTTCATTTCCTTTGGTTTCATTTTCTGACATCAGACTCGGACTTCTCTTGAATTGAATTTTAAATGTACGTATTGTTATGCGTTTACTTTTCTACATTGACTAGAGGTATAGGGGGAGGGTTGAGATCTCATAAACATGTTTAACCCCGCCGCATTTTTGCGCCTGTCCCAAGTCAGGAGCCTCTGGTCTTTGTTAGTCTTGTATTATTTTAATTTTAGTATGGCGTTCATTATCACTGAACTAGTATATTTGTTGAGGGGCCAGCTGAAGGACGCTTCTGGGTGCGGGAATTTCTCGTTACATTGAAGACCTGTTGGTGACCTGTTGTTTTTTCTATGGTCGGGTTGTTGTCTCTTTGATACATTCCCCATTTCCATTCTCAATTTTATTAGTTTGTAACCCGGATTTGTTTTTATCTCTATCGAGTATCGATTTATGAATTTCGAACAGCGATATACTACTGTTGCCTTGAATCATTATATCTTCTCAAGTCAAATAACTCGAGTGACATCAAGCAATATTCAATTCTAACAAAGTATAGATAATTCCATGGTATTTTCAGATCAGACCCATTAGCAGACCTAGGTAAATATTTTTACCAAGGAGCTACAGTCTAATATTAAAAATGACGTGTTATGATATTTTTATCATCTACCTCAGTAGAAGAAATACAGACAAGTTGGTTTTCCCGTTTGAATGGTTTTACACTAGTAATTTTGGGGCCCTTTATAGCTTGTTGTTCGGTGTGACCGTGTGAGATAAGGCTCCGTGTTAAAGGCCGTACATTGACCTATAATGGTTTACGTTTGTAAATTGTTATTTGGATGGAGAGTTGTCTCATTGGCACTCACACCACATCTTCCTATATCTGAGAATTAATGAATTCCTGTGATGATTGAACCCAAAAACATGTGCATATTTTTTCCTTTATAATCATCATGGACAATTTCTGGCATCTCATTCAGCTCTGAAGTCTTTCGGTCTGGAACCTGGTTAGGGTAAGACTCAAAATATGATATACGCATTTCAAAACATAAAACAGTTGAGCTTCTATGTACGCGGACAGAAGATCGACATTTTCATCTGAGGGTATATCATGATTGTTGTTAATGTCCAAATGCTTTGGGGTTTTGTCAGACGTTATTTTCCCTGTACCAATTTTACAAAAAATATTAGACATTTCCTTCTGTTGTACAATAAATTGTCTATAATGTTTACAAACAAAAGGCACGAAGTTGCATGTGATAACCCCAACGGACAATAACAGAAAAGTATGGCAATAAAAGTTCGTACTTTGGCCCGCCGATGAGATTCTTAGAAATCTGGTTATAAACATAGCCTCTTAATAATTTTAAATATTATTGAACTGTAAAATTTCAGTAATCTTATTTTACAAGTATATGATAAATATATTTCTCAAATGGTAAACACTCTCATTGTGTTTAATTAAATATAGCTCGACTCGTTAAAAAAAAATGCAATGCATTGTAGGCTTTTATAAGTTTACTACCACTTAAAAATACGTCAAATTAGTAGAAGAAATATTGACAATATGGAAGTAAAGGCAGATGCAGACTCATCTGCGCTGGATGTGTAAACATTTTTTATCAAGACCTGATCTAAAGGTAATTACATCATATTTCGTGTTCTTAAAAAATTAATTTGAATTCAAAAATGTTCCCGACCTGTTATTTTAACCTTTTTAAAATCATATGACGTGATTTATGAATTTTAACAGTGGTATACTACTGTTGTCTTTATTTAATTGAAAATCATGAATAATTCATATGACTAATTTCAGTTCTTTGTCAGACAGAAACTCTGAATATAACCTGTCCGAACAATTTTGTCATAGTGTTTGATGATGCAAACTTCGGTCGTGGACGATCATACAGCCAAAGATGTAGAGATTGGTTGGGTTTCGAAAGTACTCATTGTGACAACCACGAACAGACGCTTAAAGTCTTAAATGGTAAATGTAAGGAGCAACAGCAATGTATTCTTCATGTAGACAAAACAATATTTGGAAATCCATGTGTTACTGTTACAAAGTACCTGAATGTTAAATATCACTGTAAAAGAAAAGTCAAAAATGGTATGTAAAGATTTATTTCAAAACATTGATTTTAGATAGAAATGACGTTTGTCAGTGTCATTGCCGTAAACACTGACGAAGTTTATTCGTAGCATCGACATACTAGTAAACTCGATGTTGTTAAATCTTATCTGTTTATCATCATATTTTGTCAATATCGATTCATAGATATCATGACTTTTGAAAAAACATTTTCCGAATCGTTGATTGATTTTCAGTTAAAATAGAGATGAAAACAAAACAAAAATATTACAACTTTGTGAAAACTTGAGTTTTTTTTCAACTTAAAGAAATAAAGAATTTTAATGAATTAATGACTAATTTAAAATTGACTTATCTTAGATTATTTTGTTTAATGTTATAATATGAATCCCGAAGTCTCGCCACTGGTACAAACTTTTCATATCAAGTATAATAAGGTTTTAATTTGTTTTGAGTAAAACACGAAATTAAGGATTTACTACTTTTAGAGATATTGCATTGTTTGTGTCATTGCGCATATTCATAGCATACATAATTTTAATACTTTATTTAAAATTTATTTGTCGAGAAGTGAGATGAATTGTCATATTTCAACAATTTGCCTTGTAATATGAACATTCTGTAAAGTGAATTATGAAGTCCTACCTGTAATAATTTTTTAGAGGAATCTGAAACCACCGAGAATCCAAGTATTACTGATCATCCAAATATGACGACCTATTTTATCAATAATACCCAGACTACAGGTACTAGAAACCGCTCTATGAGAACTACGTCACAAACAAATATTTTTTTTCGTGCTTGTTCATATATACTTTTTTTTATGTTTTCTGCTCTTTGAACGGTTTGTTTTCTCTCACATGTTTCCCATATATATTCTCATTATTATTTAAAGTTGCATTTAAAGTGCATTTCTGTACACTATTATGTGTTATATGTATATTTGACATCAGATTTTTTTTTTATTATTTAAAACACATTATGATATTAACATAAATATCTTTTACTTTTTTACATTCCTATCTTAGGATTGGAATGATTTCTTTTCCTTAATTAATATACAAACATCTTAAGTTTTGTATTGTATTTAGAATTTCAGTGCATGAATAAGCGAATTGGTTGTAAAGAAACGATGTAGAAACATTTAGGGATGTCAACTAGACTATTACTGCGAACCCGAAAATTATGCTTACAACCCGTTTTCCTACTTTTTTCTTAAATTTCAAAATGGGGTAATCAGTTTTAAATTTCCTGCATCTTACATTTACCTGCTTATTATATATTGTGTATATATAAAAATGTCTATACGTAATGATTTATTTATATTTACCTCATATGAATGTATTTTTTTTCTTCAAATATATGAACTTATACTGATTTGAACGTTATTTTAGAAACATAAGGAAAACTTTTTTTTAAGTTACAGACAAGGTAACCAGATTTAAATAGCTTTCTTTCAAAATTTTACACCACCATGGTAATTTGTTAGATTAGTTCAAACATATAAATTTATAGGGGGGATTATAGAAACTTATATTAATCCCTTCCCACTTTGCGGTTGATCGTGCTGCCTTGTAATGGCATTATCCTGCTTTTTCGAAATCTACTAGGGTGTCTTTTACATGCAAGAGATATGGCTCTCTCTTAACACGAGTCAGTCATTTATCGTCCCCTCCCGACGGACTATAATCGTTTCTCAAGACCATACTCGCAAAAGTGAAAATAAAAAAAAATTTGGAAATCGAATTATATCAGGAGCAAGACGGGTGCGTCTATCGGATAAGTGCCTTCTACTATGCATACGAATCCACATTCAATATGAAAAAACAAACAGGAAAAGGGCACACGGGAAAAAAATATTCAAAAATTATACGACTACACTTAGTCTAGTATAAAAATACTTTGTTTTTGTTTTTGAGGAGGTTCTTTCGCTGTGTATCATCGCCACCGGAAATTGGGTACTAACGAAGCGGAGAGAAAGTAAAAAAAAAGTAAACAAGTTAAGAATTCATTCAATTTTAAGCATTTCTACTCATTTGAAGAGGGTGCCGCTTAAGAAATGATTTTCTGATATATAATTCTTTAAGTAATTAGGCCGATAAGTACAAAATTAATGCAAGATTTTGTGTAATACTCCAAAACTTGCCACTTAGTACCGGAAAATTTCGAGGTCTATCGTCCTCTGTCGCCCCATTCTCAAGATATTGAACTGTTTTTCATTATTTTTTCAGACACATTTTTAGATTATTATAGTGTGGCATCAAATTTACTGAAATTTGTTGTCAAAAAGATGTATTTTAAAGAATATAGACCATAAAAAATAAAGTCTAGGGTACGGCAACTTGCTCGTGTTGACAAATTTACTGTATGGCAACTTGTTTTCAACTGTATGGCAACTTGCTAATTTAAGAATAGTTATTTACCGTACTTTCAAAGAAAATAAAGTATTAAGTTCAAATATCTAAAGTGGAGGGTACCTTTTTATGTTAAACTGTTTTTGTCCTTTTTATGGAAAGAGAATCGTCTAAAGATTTGATTTCCAATAGTAATAGTGGTGAAATATATCTCTCTTTTTTTTTGTCTAACCATGGCAACAATCAGCATTTATTTGATACCATATACTGCAAAATAGGGGGTTAAACATGTCACAAAGATCTCAAAACTTAGTCCAAAGGAAAATTTCAATCAATAAGAGTGATACCTTTCCTGAAACCATAGACATATATCTATCAAGAGGTGAAAACAATCATATGCTGCTGTTTTTTTCCATAAAATTGAATTGAAAAGATCGAGCGTCAAATCTTTGATAAAAAACAATACAAAATAACTTATAAAACATGATAAAACAATTTTAATGTTCATATAAACCCACTAGGAAGGCTATTATATCATTATTCAACTATCTATTATATTGTACAAAAACTTTCATATTTAGAAAATTTACCATGGCTATAATGCGAAACTAAACTTGTAACTGTGTATTGGTATACCTGAAACTGTCTCCTAACTGAGCAATCATTTAACTACAAAAAGTGGGTAGACGTTCAATGTTTGTGTCTTGAAACATATAAATGAACCAAAATTTAAAAAATGAAATAAATACAGACTATATAGCAAAGGTTACGGACTCAAGTTGGGTCACGGAGGTGCAACAAATGGGGCAGTGTTAAACACATAGGGATATCTCATGTCCCTCTTTCTAACCAATGTTGTTATTTCTGACTTCTATCTATAATGTATCCAAAATGTTAAAAGGAAAGGCCACTTCTTATCCAGCTAAAACCCTGGTCAGTCCTATGATGAAAATAATTTAGATGTATACGGAATGTTTGATAAGTTATATTGACCCAGAGTACCTGGACGGAATTGTGAAAAATAAAGTACCTTTTCAATTTGCAATTCGTAAAATAACTGAACAGTTTGGCCTGGTAGAAGAGGCCGAAAAATGAGGACTTGGTTCTCAAATTGATGTCAAATTTGCTAGTCTAAGACTTCAGAAATGTAAAGATGGGCCTAGGCTTTTTATATTTCAAATCAGAGTTATTAATTAGATTAGGACTTTGAGATGAAAGAGTGCTTCAACTTGTGACACCTTACATGTTACTTTCTGATTTATACACAGGTTTTGATGACTTAAAATAAAAATCAGTAAACCTTCGCATTTCCTTTTAATAAAATTATGTAAGCAATGGGTCGTGAAAATAAAATTTATCTTATCTTATCTTATCGTATGAATACCCTGACTGAGATGTAACCATGATCTATAAGAGCCCCCGCCATAAAAAAAAATAATGTTCGCGCCCTATATTATTAACTCATTCTATCTGTTTGTTACACTTTCTTACGTCTTGACGATAACCCAAGTTTGCTACGACTGATTGACATAAAACATTTACTGAACAATATACATAGCCAGAAAGCCAAAAGAGGAATCCATTTTGCTGTTTGAAGCATTTTCGATTATTCATAAAATACATGCAGTGTCCTTTTTCTTGGAGTCAATCACTCCGTCTGCTTTTTCATCCGTGTAATGGTCTGTCCATGTGTCAATAAAAAAAAATATGGTACTTGCGTGTGTATTCTGAAAATAAGTCAGCTTTATAAAAGATTCCTTATGGAGCTTGGCATTTATGCGACTTTGTACAGTGGTTTATGAATGCATTGAAGATATGCATGCACTTCCCCTTTTCGTTGCTTTTGTGTTCGTTTGAAAAAAAAGGTAAATTAAAGTTGCTGTTAACTCTTATCAGTATTTAAAATTTGTTGTTAACTGTTTTTGTCAAAATCGAGGGGTTGTTAACATATTAATGGACCCTCTACCCCCCCCCCCCCCCCCACACACACACACACACCACCACCATCTAATTACGCATTAGATAGAACTACCATTTGTTTGACAGCATTTAAGATGTATACAAATTATATATTTTCAAAAAGGAACTGACAAGAAAATTACAAATGAATCATTTCAGAAATTAAATAATAAAACAATTTTATGTGTCTGTTCGAATTCTCGATCCTGTGGTTCAGTGGTTGTCGTTGCTTCATCTCTATCTTCTTTGTTGTTTTCATAAATTGTTTTGTTATAAGTTAGGCCGTTAGTTTTCTTGTTGAGTCCTTCCACATTTTTCGGTCGGTGCTTTTTATAGCCGACTATAAGGTACGAGTTTTCGTTGTTGAAAATCGACAAGCAACGAAGACTTCTGAACTAAATTAACGGCATATATTTAATAATATTTAATAAGTTCGACATTTTGTATATTTGTAAGTCTGTAAAGCTTTGATATCAACAAAATATCGTCACTTGATATTATCTAAACAGTGATTAATTTCCTCTTAACAATATAATAAATTGCAAGACGCCGTACAGACAAAAGTTGTTATTTTGCAATTCGCCGTACAACGTCCTGCAATTCGCCGTACAACAAACACACAATGTTTTTGTCCATATTCTTATAAAAACATGTTTTTGACAACAAATTTCAGTAAATATGATACCACACTATTATTATCTAAAAACGTGTCTGAAAAAATAATGAAAAACAGTTCAATATCTTGAGAATGGGGCGACAGAGGACGATCGACCTCAAAATTTTCCGGTACTAAGTGGAAAGTTTTGGAGTATTACACAAATTCTTGCATTAATTTTGTACTTATCGGCCTAATACTTTAAAGAATATTTATCAGAAAATCATTTCTCATCAAATGAGTGGAAATGCTTTAAATTGAATGAATTCTTAACTTGTTTACTTTTTTTTCTATTTCTCTCCGCTTCGTTAGTACCCAATTTCCGGTGGCGATGATACACAGTGTCTTTGTAAATGCTGTTGCTAATACAAATCGTCAAGTAGTGGTGCCAACTATATACTCCTCAATTTAAACCTCATCCACAGCGCTTTGATTGAAAATAGATTAATATAAGTATCATATGTTTTTCATTAACAACAAACATGTACAAAATAGTTCCATTCAGAATTATTTTCCCTATTATCTTCTCATTTTCATATCTAGATAAACTGATGATAAATCACAAATTAACCATGAATACTATATATAAAGAGGCATTAGATAACATCCGTATCGACATGAAGAATAAAGCCAGTCTCGCCTTTATTATTGTTTATGTTACCTTAACCAAATCTAAACGATAGTTTACTTTTCAGAATCAGTGCTTCAAAATAAAAATCACGACACACTATATATTTTCGATTGTCACATTGTAACTATTGATAAATACATGAACTACTTTATGCCCGCGTCACACTGTCCTGATTTTTATATAAGTTGGACACCCGATTGCGAAAATTGTAAGTTCGTACGAAGTTGGTCCCGATCTCGTTAAAATACAAAAAAATTGACCGAAGCAAGTACGATGAATAACGAAGTCTATACGATGGCGCCGAAATTATATACGATAGCAAAAGATGGACATACGAAGGTTAACCGAAAACGGGTATTTCAGCTTCATGTCGCAGCCGAAGCCTTCACGATGGATCACGAAGGCTACACGATTGATTAAGATGATGGCGCGATGGCAATACGATGTCTAATAGACGTCGTGTACAGCTTACGATGCATTTAAATTATATGTCGATCTTTTTGTCTAATTCATATAAAACCTAGTTTATTATCCCCTCACCAACTACACGTAAGTTGCGTGTAGACAAAGTCGTTATGGATTCTCTAGAACCAAAATGCTCAAAACTTGGTATGGTGTTACTCGTTAAGAATATCTTAAGCGCTATTGACTTTAAAGGTCAACTGTCAAGGTCACAGTGGCAGTTGTAATACAAGGCAATATCACCTTGTGGGACACTCTAAAACCAATATGCTTCAAAAGATTTTAACTACATTTGGTATATTGTTCCTCCTTGAAAAGAGCTGTCATTTTTTACGTTCAAGGCCGAAGGTCAAGGTCATGCAGATGGACTTGTTTTTTTTCTCCTTGAAATAGCATAATACACAGGAAATTGGTTGCTCATTTGTTTACCTGCTGGTCCTAAAGACAATATTAAAGGTATTTCCAGTTACTGAATGTTTTGGTTGATTTCTAAAAAATAGTTTATGTATCGAATATGCATATTCAATTTACCATTTTCTGCATGTGTCATATACAAATACAGTGTCCATATTTGTCCCCAATATGTTACATACGAGGGGATGCCACGCTCGGCATTGCCTTGTTTGAACTGTAAAATGTGTGCACTAGTCTGAATAATCACGTATAATTATGCCCATGTTTACTGATCTATCTTAAAGGTAAGGTAATGGGTTCGTTGGTCCCTGTTATTCAAAAAGAGCTCTTTCCTGGAGAATATCATAATAATATAGACAAAAGGAAGAATGTGGGGAAAGCAACAAATGCGGCAAAATATGACATATAGAAAACATAATGGTTATGGAGTAAACATTCGTGTGACAACAACTCAGACGATACATAAAAATCAGAATAATGAAGAAAAAGTTGGTTTCCATATATACGTGTACCTGCAGTGTTGGTGTACAAGGTGCTTTTATGATTTTCATTATGTTTCTTGATATGAAAAATTGACAAAAAATATATTTTACTTGTAAAAGTAAATCCTGAGCCTGTAATAGCTGCTCTTCTTGTTCAATTTGAATTAATAGAAACAACGCTGTCGCCTTTCTTGTTCTCATATAATCATGCGATATAAGCTCCATGAATTATGAACGTCTTTCTTAACTGTCGTATTAGACTGACCAGTGCATTTCGCGCATGGCACTTTAAATGTGTTTTAGCGCGATAGTTTAACTTACATTTAGCTGGATTTATTACCGTCGTAGTTCCATCTTGTCGCCTTCGTACTTTTATTCGATGGCAACACGACGGGATTACGAGGTCTTCACGAAGTCGTGTTGCTATCGTAAGACCTTCGGGTAGCTTCTTGATTCATTCGTGTAGACATCGTAATGTCAAAACTGCCCGATGGAAACGATGGAAACACGAAAGCAATACAATGTTCAAAGATGCATTCCCGCTGACATTACGATGGTGAGGATGGTTATACGAACTCAATACGAACCCTCAACATCGGACCCACCTTCGGAGATTTTTTAACATGTTAAAAAATTTAGAACCCTTCCAGCAGTTGTCCCCGAAGGCTAGAAAAAGTGGCCGATGGTTCTACGATGGTTGAAGATGGCACTACGAATAGCCCGATCTGGATACGATCAATCCCGATTTTGAAAATTTCCATAACCGTGTTGCCATCGGCGTAAAAATCGGGACAGTGTGACGCGGGTATTAGGGAGTGACCAATACACTTCAAAAGGAAGGGGTGGGTAATTTTTTTTTCTAAAAAATTTGAAAAAAAATTATTACAATTTATCACGTTGAGAAACTAAGAAAACAAAGCTTTTGAAGTTAAATGGTTGCCTTGTTGAGTATTTGAAAAAAAGGTACGAATAAAAGAAATGAAAATGTGATAGTCTATGGACATTTAATTAATAAGTATAATGTTGAATGGGAGGCTAGATTGTCTCCGAATATTACAATAATATTATTGTAGACAGGTATGAAATACAAAAACAAAAATAATTACACAATAATCTAACTAAACGGTGTTTATGCAAAATATTTTGTACTAACTATTTGCATTTGTTTTTCTTTTTTATTCATATATGGTTTATATGTTTCATTTCCCTTTTTATCACTAGTTATATTGAAATATATGTGTTGTGCATTTTTTTGTATGTTTAATATATGATCTGATTGATATTTCTAGTCACAAATACAACCATTAACTTCCACAGTGTTAATGACAAATTAGGACAATCAACTACAAAACAGCCTGATCAAGGTAGGCAACTCGATAAAGATAGTAACCATTAAGGTAAACTTATTTATTGATCATAAAACTGGAAAAAAATCATAATAGAGAATATTTTGTCTGTAAAAGATTGATCAGCTGGTCAGAGGAAATTATATCGATATAAAATGAATACCAATCCATGCATACTGATTCAATGCTTACGTTTGTAATATTGATATTTTTTTTCATTTTGGTACTCCCTATGTGATATATTTTCATTGAATTGCAAGTGGTCAATTTAAGTCTATCAAGTGCAATCTTTCATTACACAAATACGATAAGAAATTCAGTTTATACCCTTACGCCTGCGGATGAATAATGAAGCCAGTCCATTTTCACGATTGACATAAAATCACTTCGATAATATAATGTCACAGTATGTTGTACATATAAAATTAATGTATCGGTCTATATATGTTCCTTATGCTATTATTTCTACTATATTTTTCATCTTTAAGAGAGAGGTGACAGATACCAAAAGGGACAGGCAAACAAAAATGAATTTGCTAAGTTTGGAAATTTCATTTGAATTAAGTGTTCTGTTCTTAACTTGCAGCGAGTAAAAGGCATTCCTTTAGTAAGAGTTTCAGAGTTCAACATTTATTTATTTATAGTATAGAAATGCATTTTAATGTAAAATATTTCGTGTATGTCATTTAACTGTATGTTATATAAGTTCACAAGAAAAAAGTGCGGAATGTGACAGAGAACAATGTCATATTGATTTCTCCCGTTAGGTAGTAAATCCCTTCAAAATTTTGACTTTATAGTTTATAGTATGGTGTATTCTATGTATTAGCACATATGTTAATGTTTTGCACCAATTTGTAATCCAAAACAACATTAATTAAACTAAGCTGGTAACCGGTTACGCCAGATGCACGTTTTTCCTTTGGTAAATTTAGGAAATGTCGATCGAAATCATAAAGTGTGTAGCCTAATAAAACACGAAAAGCGTTGTAAGCCCAAAATTCTACAATAATTTTGCCTAATATGCCTGACGCCATTTATGCCTAAAAATATTGAAACTTGTAACGTTTAGGTAATAAAGCTACACTTTGTTCCCCTTATAACCTTTGATATATATATATGAAGGTAAAGTATCAAGATTTCTATGTAATGTGACAGACTTAATCTTTTACCTTGAGTTATTATTAGGTCTTTCCACTTTTCTGTGGAAAGACCTATTGTTTTTTTTTCTGATTATTTTTTTTTTTTCTTCCGCCTAATTTTGTTCTTGCGATAAACATTTGTTTCGCAATATGTCGCTTAGATATTTTGTATATGATATCGAACAGTTTATGCGCTTTTGAAATTTACCCTGCGTAAACGAATACTTTTCTTTGTAGGAGTTATCTCCCCAAACACTGTTTTCCTTGTTTATCGCATCTCCTTCGCAACCGTAAAAGATTGTGACAAATTTATTTTACAAAATTGCTCGTTATATCCTTGGCATGATTTGTCCTATTTTGACCGAAGCGATATGACCGCTCCATATGAGAGTTATTTCCCCTTATGCATCTGATATAAGTGATATGAATTTCTATCTTTTAAATCATAAGTGATAGAGACCTAGGATCTTTTGATTTGAGGTCCTTGGTCCCAAAAAATGAAAATTAGGTCAAGGTCAAAGGTCAAGGTCATATTCTAATATTTGAATTTGGATTATTTTCACTTATATCCAAAGACTGTATAAGATATCAACAAATTATTTTTACTAAATTGTTAGTTGCGACATGTCGTAAGATGTAAATTTTGATTGCAAGCGTACGTTGAATGTAAAAGGGAGTTTTCTCCCCTCTTGTATTTAAAAATACGCGTTTGGTGATATAACTCATTAACTAAATATAATTAAGACCTATGGTCTTTTGATTTGAGGTCCTTAGTTTATGACCTTGAAATTGATCTCAAGGTCATAGCTTAATTTGACGTTCTAGATTTTGACCTTTGCTTTTATTCTATATGTATACATGATAAAGATATACAACTTTTAGAAAAGGTATCAAACCATTTAACCTTGAAAAAAACAACCGGAAGTGACCTTTTGTAAACCGGAAGTAGCTATTTTTTTGTACTTTATTAATATAAAAGTATATAGAACCAGATATTTTTGGAATTAGTGTCAAGTAAATATTCAAATATAATCGGAAGTAACATTTTTCAAACCGGAAGTAACAAATTATCTCCCTTATTTAAAAAGAAATGTATGGAAACAATATATTTTTGGAATCAGCTTACTAGGAGCTATCATTTGACGATTGAAATGACATTTTAAACTTAGTTTCACAACTTTTCATATCAAAATACATTGTTTTGATGGAAAGACTTTCAATTGTTCTCTGAACAATTGGTTTTTAATTTATATAGGATCTTTACGATTTAAAAAGCTTATCGTCTGTTTTAGAATTAATCATCGTTGGAATTGTGCTCGGTGTTGTATTAGCCCTAATTTTCCTTCTAATAGGAGCTTTGTTGTTTAAGAGGTAAGTAATATTGCATATATTTTAATCAAAACTTTAGATAAAATTCATTTTAATCTTATCATTATATTATATTAAGATATGGGCAGGCTTTTAACAAATATATAATATGTAAAGATAGATTATCGCTTTTTACGACATTTTTCTTTGATCTTGCTGACTGATAATTTCCTTTCTCAGCGAAGTCGAGTAATATGAAAACTTTTCGCTAAGGGAGCACATGCTCGTTGTCAATGAAATTATCACCGTCACCATAGGCAACATAGCAAAAAACAGTTTATCATTGGACATCTCAACTCGATTGATTTTCTGACTTTCACCGTACCGGCTCAAATGAGAAAACCAATCTGTTGAATGTACCAAAGATAATCTATTAATACGTCTTATTTACAGAATGAGATGAGTCAAATAGATTTTTATTTAAGCCTCGGTCACACCTTACCGGATAGCACGAACGGACGCCTAACGGGTGAAATTAAAAGTTGTCCGTTGACATAATTGACAAAATTGTTATCCGTTGGTAGTCCGTTGGTGTACTGATCGAATAAAAGGGACATGTAACGGATGCATAACGGACACACAATGGATATGCAACGTACGAGAAACGGAAACGTATCGGACAGAAAGGATGTCGAACGAACATCCAACGGATGAGTACCGCATAAAACGGACACTTAACGGAAGCGTACCGGATAAAACGGATAAACAATATATACGGAAAAATCAAATGCGACAATAATGATACATGTAACTGTGTAACTGGTTTTGTTTTGGTCTTCAAAATTCCACCAAAGGGCAGTGTCTGGCCTGAATAAGAGCTGCTTGATTGTGAAAACTTGCCTATACTCTAAGATCGATTATGAATACTAAGAATTCATGAACCTTAAGAAATCTGACATACCAATAATTGGCATTTCTGACGCGAAATTTTCAATTGGCATTTATCCGTTTCAGATCCGTACATTATCCGTTTTATCCGTTAAACGTCCGGTATGAGTCCGTTTCTGGTCCGTTCAACATCCGTTTTATCCGTTAAACGTCCGGTAGGACTACTAGTCCGTTGGTGAATTTATCTTCCAGACCTCCAGCGGATGTATAACGGACACGTAACGGATAAAAAACGGAAACGAAACGGACGAGTACCGTACAAAACGGACGCCTAACGGGCGTTCAACGGACATTTTTTCCGTTGCACGTCCGTTCAAAGTTTTGAACATGCTAAAAATTTTCCACCGGACAGAACGGACGTCGACGGAAAAACGTACCCTTGACGGACATGCAACGGATATGGACGGACAACTAACGGATAAGAACGGACGTCTAAAGGACATACACGGATTGAAACAAAGTTATCCGTTAGGCGTCCGTTCGAGCTATCCGGTAAGGTGTGACCGTGGCTTCAGGTTTTGTTTATATAAAATACACTAACAAAATAGAAAAAAAAGATACACCATCAAACTAAAGGGAAAAATAATTACAATAAATTAAGTAGATATAACAGTATCAAAAGAAACCTCTTTCAATAAATATAGAATAATAGGTAGTTGAGTTTTTGATACTGACTATATCATGTGGAATATCTAGACGAGCCCGTTAGGGCGAGTTAAGATATTCAACATGATATAGTCAGTATCAAAAACTCAACTACCTATTATTCTGTTTATCGGTAATTATGACGTCACGAAATGTTATGACGTCATGCAATGTATTGCCTAATATTTTCAGTGATACAGCCAGTACGATGATACTCAAAAATATTAGGCAGTAAGATCAAAGGGAAAATATACGAATTACCGATAAAAACACTTACATAAAATATATTAAGTGAACATTATTTCAGGCTTATATATCATAAAAATATGGCTTAATTTTACAGATTTTGGCATTCAAAGCAACGAAAGGGGATAGCACATACTGAGGTAATTGAAATGAATATAGAATTCGAAAACCAGAATCAGTATGATTATTCTGAAGTAAATGCTCAATCGACGGGCAATAATTCAAACCAGACGTCTAATATTCCAAACGGACTGCACCTTGCTGAAAACGAATATGATGTTTCTGCACACGTACCTTCAAGCGCAGAAAATGAACCGTTAACATATGACGTCCATGTGTCGGACAATACATACAACGTAACAGAAACTTCCGAAAATGAACCCAAAGATGACGTTAACAATACTTACGATCATTTTCTCGGAGAACAAACAGAAGATCAGTATGATATTGCTGAGAACAAAGTAGTGGCTGCTACCAAATGTAAAACAAATGAGGATTTGTATTATTAAAGTCATATGAAACCTCAATTTAAATAAGTTGATTATGTTTTATATACTTGAAAGGCCTAGTCTTACTATAACAAAGTGTACAAGAAGTTTCTTCCAAAAGCAAATGCTTTATCTTATAAAAATTTTCGTAAATGAAGCGATGATATTGAATTATTGTCTTCCTATACATTAGTTCTCCGATATTTTCCCGTATGCTTAGACTACGAGACCTCACGCCAGAATTTCGGCAGCCGAACAATACATGTGCGAGGGGAAACCCGTGATTAAAGAATGTAAACAAACGTGCACTGGAAGTTAAGTAGTAATTACTGATTTTAAAAATACAAATTTAAATACTCCAAATCCTTTATCTAATTATCGACTCTAAATAAAATATTATTTTACTAATTGGAACGCAAGGGGGAAAAAAGAAAAAAATAGATTATGGCTCTATCAATTCAAGAATTTGCATTGTGCTCCACGTACTCTTTGTTGATCTGGTTTGTTTCCTTTTAGTCAAAACTTATTTATTTCTTTTATGAAAGAACAAGAATTAAAAGAAATGATAAACCATCATTGAATATGCTAAAAATATTGGCGTATTTATAAAGCAGTCATAAGATCTGATGGCAGAAGTCTTATATATTTTATCAATGTGTTCATTTTTAATAGAATTGTTATGTTTTTTCTTTGCTTTACTATGTTGTTTTGTCACAATGTAAATATGTATATATGACAATAAAGCTGTTATGTCATGGTAAGAATATATTAATTGGTTAAGTTTTGTTTGTTATGCTTTAAGAACACTGTAAAAATGGTTTAAACATGATAAATAGAAAATATGATCATCATATAAAACTGTGATTATCATCAGCAACCTTTTCAATTTTTTTTTATCTATTTATTTGTTTTTCCTTGTGTTATTGTAAGTAGAATAATTTATAAATCATGTTTGACCCCTTCATTCTTTATGAAAAAGACATACATCAATTGTTAATGGTTATTGTTTAATTTAAAAGCTAGAGTATTACGATTATGTCTTTGCTGTAATAAAACATTGTTGAAGACGGATACCTTTTTGTTTAAGTTTTTCCGGTAAACAGACCTTTAAATTTACATTATTTACCAAAATACCGTTATTCTTGGACAAATATGTTAAATTTTACCAATAATTGAAAAACTGAAAATAAAACTCTGACATGAATATCAATCATGTGGTCATTTTTATAAATTTTCCGTTTACAAAACTGTGAATTTTTCGAATAACTAAGGATTTTCTTATTCAAGGCATATATTTCCTTAGCCGTATTTGGCACATTTTTGGGGAATTTATGAACCTCAATACTCTTCAACTTTGTTGGCTTTATAAATATTTCGATTTGAGCGTCACTGATGAGTCTTATGTAGACGAGGCTCGCGTCTGGCGTACTAAATTATAATCCTGGTACTTTTGATAACTATAATCTAAAGGCAGCCTAGCGAATGTAATATCATATCATAATTTAACATACTGTTGGATCCTATCTTTTTTTTTAAATATATGATGAACAAATCAGTACTTTGCAAAATCCTTATCGCTTGCTTTATCACCGCTTGCCCAATGTCAGACATCAGGACCTTCGGCCCTCGTGACTTATATTGGTTTCTCGTGGTGATACAGCATGCAATACGGATTTGGCCATGTATCATTATACTCATTATTGTGCGTCATATTTGTATTTTAATATATGCTTTGATTGCTATGACATGTATATGTTTTTTTGCAAATAAACTTATTCATTAAATTAGTAATCTTCGGAGGCATAGACATTTAGACATTTGATGTTCGGTATTGTGGTATAATAATAAAATCTATGCCGATCAATATTTACCTTTTCTTTATTTATTGTACCATCCATAAAATTTTGATAGTGCGATACATTATTCATCAAAAGTTCATGTTGCAAATTTCTCAAACAGAGAATACTTTCGATGGGAATTAGGACAAAAAGAATATGTGTTTACAAGGTAAAGGTCCGATCATACATTATGTACACTGGATCAAACCTGATTTCGATGTGAAAAATCTTGTCTACTTCCAAAATACGTGATATTGTAATCTTTGTATGAGGTCAAAACGAGGATAAATTGGCCTTTAGAAGTATATCGACCTCAGACTTAATCCTCAGTCTATATTTTTTTCAGACCGACATGTCCTCGAATCGACCTCACACAAAAGCTATAATTCTATAGTAGAACATGTCTTCAGTGAATGCATCTTCTAGTTAATTATTTTTTGCTATTGTGGTTTCCCCAATTAAATAAGTAAATTCGTTCATATATGTCAGTAGTTGATGCAAGCGTCCAGAATGGCAAAAATGAAGAAGATATATCAAAGAGTCAGAAAAAAACATTAAAACTTGAATTCATACCTACAACATCCTTTACAAAAACGCAAAATGACAAAAATTTTAAAGTGAGGATAGGGCATACTTTTTTTTCTCAATATACAAATTCACATAAACATATGGGTCAGACTTTCAAATAGTTATGGTGATTCATTCTGCTTAATGATTTCCACTTTTTTGTTCATTTATGTACTTATAAAAGGCGCATTAAAATAAAAGATGTATATTTTGAGGGTTTTTCCAATCGTTATACCAAAGCCACTTATAAGTAGAGGTTAATTGTGCAAGAGTATCTCCAGTCCAGTAGTCAGCACTCCTGAGCAGACATGAAATATAATCATAAAGTATGCACAAAGGAAAATTTAATAGTGCAAGAAATTCACTGATTGATTATCTTTACATTAATGTTACCAGTCTTACTACTCCAGATACACATTTACTTTTCTCATTAATGGTACCATTCTTACTAAACCAGATACACATATGAGTTTGACGGTCCTTCTGGTATCTTTTGCTCCTTTACTACAATTCTATCTCACCAGTAATGCTGGACGAAATATTTGTATTTGAAAAAAAACATATAAAATAACAACAAAAAAGGACAAAAAGATAAAGCCGAAACTAGAAAAATATTCATAGCTTTGCAGGATAGCTTTGCATGATACAGATGATGTACATTTGAACATGAATTCCAAATTTCACAAAAAGAAAATTTGATATTCGTAACTATATATATCCGAATTGTCATTGATTCAAATTTATAATCGTTCATTTTTCCCATTGTATTTAATTTACATCTATAATCCATTATGTTTTCCTTTCGATTTTTCGTTCACATTTTATACTAAAACTGTACTGTTCATTCATGTCCTATAAAACTAAAAACATAACTTTTTTTGACTCATTACTTTACACGTGAAGTTGAATATATACTTTCAAATGTTTAACGTAAAGATTGTCCTTTACATAAAAGCTCTCGTTTTGCAGTGATTGCATAACTGCAATCATAATCACAAATAAGGGAAGAGAGAAAGTATGGTAAACACCAACCCCTCATCTAAATTCGGCAGATTCCCTTCTCATCTAGGAGACGAGTAAAGAATTAACCAGAAGATTGTCGATGGATGCACCAATCACTCATCTAAACTCGGCAGATTCAGTTCATTCGTCTAGGAGAAAAGTTACAAATTCAACCGAGTATGGTCGATTGCTGCACCCAAATAACTCATAATTTGTTCCTTAAAAAATGTCTTGTACCAAGTCAGAAATATGGTCATTGTTATATTATAGTTCGTTTCTGTGTTTGTTACATTTTAACGTTGTGTTTCTTTTGTGTCGTTTGTTTTCTCTTAAATTTGAGTGTGAATTCACATTATTATAAGACGTGTCACGGTACTTTTTTATCCCAAATTCCTGTATTTAGTTTTGTGGTTATATTTGTTATTCGCATCGAATTTTGTCCTATGCTTAGTTCGTTTCTTTGTGTGTTACATTTTAATGTTGTGTCGTTATTTTCTTGTAATAAATGCGTTTCCCTCGGTTTTGGTTTCTGACCCGGATTTGTTTTTGTCTATCGATTTATGAGTTTTTAACATCGTTATACTACTGTTGCCTTTATTTATTCATCATTTGTTGAAATCATTTTTCTCCTCAAGACAAACACATCTTCCTAACTTAAATAAAAACAAACTTTCTTTTAAACATTTGATACAGGAACACGATTTTTTTTAAAGTTATATAGAATTTATTGGCCCTTTGCGGGTGCTAAGTTTCAGTGGAGGTGATTGTTTTCCCCCACTCCTATCACTTCGAATGATGGTTGTTGCCTGTCTTCGACGGTTGTCTAAAATTGGTCCCTTTTTATCACAACAGAATACGGATACACATGTATTCGTCTGATAGTCCTGTTTATCAACAGATAAACCATTTAATTAACCCGACGATAAAGTTTATCTCCTAATCATATATACAACTATACAATTGATAACAATTGTAAACATTTCATAGACTACATTTGATATTTGTTTATATGTATAATAATGGTATTACGAACACATCGAATTAAAAGAGAATTTTAATCAAGAGAATATTACGTAAAAAAAAATTAAAACAGGGAGAAACAGTGTTTGTGTTACATGCTACTTTTTTTATTTGAGCGTCACTAATGAGTCTTTTGTAGACGAAACGCGCCTCTGACGTGTGAAAATTCTAAGCCTGGTACCTTTGAAGAGTGTATTTACTTATATATATATAACGTAAATGAAAAAAATCGTTTCTTTTTTTTTTTTATCTCTTCTGTAAATTACCTGCCCAGCTACAACTGCAAGGGTAAAACTTTATAATAAGTTGTATTGTATTTGATAGAAGTAAAAAAAATAAAGGTTTATTTAAAAAAGAAAACAATAATTGTATAGATCACATAAACAAAGTGATAAAGCATGTCAGGGATTTTATGGCAAAGTGATGTAAATAGCGAATACAATACACGTTTATATACTTAGCATACAAAACACAAAAAATGCCCGGAATAGTCCTGATTGGGTATTATACATCAAATAACCAATAAATCAATCTATCTAAAATAAGTGTATCTCTTGACTTGCAAATGACATAACATGATTATTAATACCGGTATAATTATCTAATATGATAAATTAATAAATACAAATGCTCAATAAACTTGTCACTTGGCGTAAAGAATTATATCTCACCTCAAATCAAACTGGCCATCAATTTGTTTTGACATGCACTTTTCCAATAACTCTTGTGTTCGCCTTCCAAAAGCAAAACTACAAAAAGTAAACTGTTATCACAGAGATTGTGTCTTCTTCAAATGCCAACATATGATATGTTACCTTTTCCTTGAACGACAAAAAAAATGTTTCAATAGATTTTTATATAATACCAATAGGTGTTTTATATGTATTTATCTGTTGAAATAATTAGCTATATATATATATATATAGTGAACTTGATAAAAATTGCAACATTTTATAACTTTTTAATAAGAAAAAATAGCAAATTTTGGGGCTAAATTTATTCTGATTTTTTAAGAAAAAAAGGGGAAAAAAACCTTACGCTTTATTAAATTGAAAAGAAGATGATATTTTGAGAATGAAAATCATTATTTACAGAAGACATACATTATTTGATATTATTATTTTTAGGAAAATACAATTATTTCACTGAAATTCATAAAGATATAAGAGACTTATTCAATTCCATATTATTTTTTAAAAATACTGTATAAGTTTATATGAATTATATAAACGAATTGTTAAAACTAGCTGCATTTATTTGCACATTTTCGCAGTCAGGAATCTGATGTTCAATGGTTGTCATGTGCTGATGTGGTTCACAAGTGTTTCTCGTTTCTTGTTTTTATATAGATTAAACCATTGTTTTTTTTTCCCTTTTGAATAGTTATACACTAGACATTTTGGGGGCTCTTTACAGCTTGTTGCGTGTGCCAAGTTTCTGTGTTGAAGGCCGTTCTTTTACCTATAATGGTTCACTTTCCCAAATTGTGACTTGGATTGAGAGTTGTTTTATTGGCACTCATACTATATCTACTAATATATATATATGAAATTTTCAATAGAAACGTTTAATAAACTTCAAAATTCATAAGACATTAAGTAAAAGCTTCCTTATACAAGATACTATCGAGTAACTTAGGTATATTGCAGCACACACAGCTATAGAAATATTAAAAACCATTAAATTCCAAACAGTCTATTGAAGAATTCGTTCAAATTTGAATTTCTGACATTATTTACATCTTGACTTTGTGATGCAACACTTTTGAAGTTTTCTGTGGTGAAAATCCGTATTAGTTCAAGCAGTAACAGAAAAAAAATGTTTTCAACAGCTAGATTTATCTGTAATTTACCTATCTGTTTAATTAGTAGGATTGTTTTGATAAGGGTGCACATGGTTGTGACAACTACAAACACCTATTCCTTGAACGCCAACATAATTTTACAAGTACTATGTCGGTAGATCAAAAGATATTGGCATTAAAGGAATAAACCATAGAGATATGTCTCGCTTTTTGGTAATTTTGATGCAAATATTGAAATTGAAATAGCAACACTTTAACATGTAAGATTTGCAAATATTCAAAGTTAATGAACCATGACTGAAGGTACATAACTAAACAATCTCCATGGAAATGAGATGTGCTGATGCAATACATCTAAATACCAAATACCATTGACTTATCATCAATAGTAACAAACCTAAACACAAACTAATGCATGAAACCAAATAAAAGTTTCAAAGTCAATAGAATATGACTGAGAGGGGGGAGGGGCAAAATAATCTCTATGGAAATGGGATATGTCAATGTTTTAACAAGCAAGTGTATACCAAATATCATTAACTAAACACTATTGGTGCCCCATAAACTGATCTTATCAAAATCTAATACATGAACACTAAGCAAAAATTCAAAGTCAATAGACTATGACTGAGGGGACATGGCCAAATAATCTCCATGGAAATAACATGTGCCAATACTTATACAACTGCATACCAAATATCATTGACCTAGCACTAGTGGTTCACCATAAACGAGACATAATCACAAATTTGAACTAGTTTTTTTACTTCGTCAAGCGAGACAAAAATTTAAACAACACTTTCTAATTTTCATGCGTCAGAGACTCAGAGGCGCCTTTCTGGATTAACCTTCATCAGTAATGTTCAAAGCCACATATTCAAAAGTCAAGGTTGTATAGTAACTTAAACACTAAAACAGCATTTACGAAGAAACATTAAATAGTAAAATTAATTCACTGACTATAAGGACTTATATTAATGATCATTTATCATTTGATATACGTGGTTAACCGCAACGCATCGTTTTATTCAAATAAAAAAAATAAACAACAACATGAAAATATTCTTTAAAATAAACCTTCACATTAAAGGTACCAGTCTTGCTACACCAGATGCATATTTCGACAAATAATATCTTATGTATCTATGGTGAGTTTATTTATCAGTAATTCTCGCCAAAATATCTGTAAATTTGAATAAGAACTAATAACAAAACAAAAAGGATACAAAGATGAACCCGAACCTAGAAAAAGAATAATCTAGGAGAAGTGTATCGAATTCACCCGAGTACCGTCGATTGATGCACTTAGCACTGATCATTTGTTTTTCTTTCTCATGACAAACTTATTTCCCCAACTTAAAACAAAGCAAACTGACTTTTCAATTAAAAAATACAGGTACACGAATATTCATGTAATTTTAATGTCAAATTTATTGGGTTTACTTTAATTGTGCTAAGTTTAATTGGAAGCGAATTGATTTTTTCAACTTCCATTTCCATCACTTCGAATGATGGTTGATGCTTCAATTCGACTGTAGCATAACATTTCCCAATTGTTATTACAAAAGAAAACGGATACACATGTACTCGTCTGATAGTCCTATTTATCAACAGATAAACCATTTAATTAACCCGACGATAAATTTTATCTCCTAATCATATATTGATAACATTGTAAACATTTCACCGACTACATTGATCTTTGTTTATATGTATAATAATGGTAAGTTAAATTATCAAATACCACATATAGAATTATAAGAGAATTCAAATATTTTAATACTTAAAATTTTAAAACAGGCTGAAATACGTGTTTGTGTGATATAACTTTATGGTTTGTTGACAAAACGCGCGTCTGACGTGCAAACTTTTAAGCATGGTACCTTTGATGAGTTTATGAGAATAATAATAAAAAATCATTTTGTTTAACGTGTGTTCTACTCACTATGTAATGCAATAGTTCTAAAGAAACCGAATCGACAATGAGTAAAACCTTTTAAAACATTTGCATCTTTGAGTAAATTTTCACTCGTTTCTTTCTTAGACGTTCATTTAATCATGTCCGCCTTTTTATGTTATCTCTAAATCTTCAATTGCAAATGCCTGTGATTCTAAATGATTCTAAATATACTGATCCAATATGGGGAATTGATAAATATAAATGCTTATTAGTACATATCATTTGACGTAAACAAAATCTTTGATACCTCAAAACAAATAATTTCATCAACTTGTTTTGCCATACACTATTCCAAAGACTCTGTTTTTTTCGCCTTCCAAAAGCAAATACTTCAAAGAAAAAAAACCACACACTTTCGTAATTTCAAGCGTCCGAGGTTTTTTGGGTTATCCTTCATTAGCGTTTCTCAAAGCCAAATATTTGTAAGCGAGGATGTATAAGATCCAAAACATAATAACATCATTTACGGTACCAATTTTGATTCATTTATTTGCATGATATGTTTTTCTTTAAAGGCCAGACAATTGCTGGGTTTAGCATGTCTGATATATGTCTACTCCGTCGAGATTTCCTGTGTACCAGTA